>PVIU01009832.1:0-73605 GCA_004026605.1 Ondatra zibethicus | reverse complement strand
CTTCCTACCCTCTAACCCTCCACCTGCCTTCCTGCCCTCCACATGCCTTCCTACCCTCTAACCCTCCACCTGCCTTCCTGCCCTCCACCTGCCTTCCTGCCCTCTTATCCCTCCAGCTTCTCCCTAGACCTGCACTCCAGGACCAAGCCTTAAAGTTCCTGGCTCCTAAGTCAGCGTATAGATGTGGAGCCCCGGTGAACTCAGCCAGGCACTGTTCCAGGCAGTTTACATCCAGGGCCTCAGGGAATCCTCTTACCATTGCAGCCACTCCGTCCTGACCCTCACCCTGAAGAGCGGAGCAGTCCAGGAGTCTTCTCAAGGTCATTCTGCTAACACAGCAGAGCCCCCGTATCTGAGCCTGGGGAGTAACTAACTCCACACCTTGCCATAGGAAGGCAAGGAGGGAGAAGAGACAATCAACAGGGGAGGAGACAATGAACATGGGGAGACAATGAGGAGAAAGAGGGAGACATGAGTAGGAGGAGACATGAGAAGAAGAAGACATGAGAAGGGGAAGACAAGAATGAAGAAGGAGAAGGAGAATGGGGAAATGGGGAGACAATGAAAATATGGAAACAGTGAGGAGAAGGGGAGACGAGCCAACATTCAGAACCCTGCCTGGCATTCAGGGCACTATTTTGTAGTTAAAGGTTGTCAAGTCACACCTCTTTAACGGCCTTCCTTCTAACTCTTTCTGTCCTCTCCCAGAATCCTTCATCGATAACCACACTGAACTGACACTTTAACAAGCACTCATCCGCCAGGCACAGCTCAAAGCTCCCTCTTCTGTGCCTTCTGTCCTCCGAGCCCAGTGTGGTGCCTCGTCCATACGACCTGCTTCCTAAGCGTCTGATTGAATGCGTAAATTGAATCTGCTTCCAGGCTAGGCAGTCTCTGCCTCCTTGATCTCATGATCTACTCTCTACTTCAGTGTCCTTCATCCACAGGTCTCACTGTTCAGATCAAGCATCCTATGGGGAAGAGCTGTACCTGGCTTCCATGTCCTTGTGCAGTTGGCAGAGAGAAGCTCTAGATGGAGTCCAGGACAGACGATCACCAGATCTAATTCTACTTAGAACAAAGATACAGAGCACTAGCAAGCCAGCCCCCAAGGTTGGTCTCCATTTGGTCGCCTGAATATCAGAGCTTTACTAAAGGAAGGGTTGTGTAGTAAGTAGAATGACTGACTAAGTCTTCCCAAAATGTGATCATTAAACTTTGAGACCTGGTGTCCTCACTGAGACACCCAGAGTCGCTCGCACTTTACGGTTATCCTAGGAGCAGGTGTACATAGCCTGGTGTTCAGCACATGCTCAGTAACTTCCAGCCACCTTCAGCACCTTCTTTGTCATTGTGATTTTATTAACTTTTAAGGTTTCTTCCAACTCAAAAATGCAGCACCGTATTTTCAAACAGCTTCAAATCAAATGCATCCCTGGATGATTCTCTCTCTCTCTCTGTATCCATTGTTTAAAATGTTTTATGTATATGGGTATTTTGCCTGCATTCACATCTGTGCATCACTCCTGTTCCTGGTGCCCATGGAGGCCAGAAGGTGTCAGATCCCCTGAAACGGGAATCAAACCTGGGTCGTCCAAATAACCATGAACCATCTCTCTAGCCCCTAGTATTATTTTTTGAGATAGGATCCCACTTGAGTCCTGACCAGCCCTGTAGGCAACATTATTTTTCAATGATTTATTTGCTAGTTGCTGGGTGTGGTCGCTTAGTTATATTTAAATCCCTTCAAGCACAGAGCCACCTGCCTCTCTACAGTGCATTGCATGGCCAGTTTGGACAGTGGCAGATACCTGCTTCCTCTCAGAACTCTTGCAGAAAGTCAAGTGAGTTCACGAGTTAGAAACAAAGAATCTACAATGTCAATATCAAACAACTGCCCTGAAAAGCAGCCAGAACCTCCCCTACTGTGATGCTTAGAACAGGTTCCTGGCAGCAAACATAACTCTCCTGAGACGCCATGCCCATACGTGCTCTTGAGCCTTCGTGTGTGTGTGTGTGTGTGTGTGTGTGTGTGTGTGTGTGTGTGTGTGTGTGTGAGAGAGAGAGAGAGAGAGAGAGAGAGAGAGAGAGAGAAACGCATGTGTGCAGTGCCTGTATGGCCAGAAGGGGGTGCAGAAGCCCCTGGAACTGTGAGCTGCCCAATGAGGGTGCTGAGAACTAAACTCTAGAAGAGCAACAAGCACTCTTAACCCCTGAGCCCTCTCTCTAGCCATCACGTGTTCATTTTATGAACCATTCATAACACAGAGGCACAGAGGCACAGTTATAAGTAGATAACACCAAAGCCATTTAATCAAACTCAGCTTCAGAGTTTGCCAGTTATCCAAACAAGCATTCCAGCCCCAAGGGGGCACTTGTTCTCTAGGACAACTTCAGCTGGAGTCACTGCTTCTACCTGCCACAATCTTGATGCCATGTTTTGCCCATTGGTGCAAATACTGCTACTGTGCAGTGAATGCCTGTGGCCACCCTAACTGTGTCTGTTGAAGCCCTGTCCCCAGAATGATGACACTGGGCCTGAGAAATAACTAGGTTTAGATAGGCATTTAAATAAAGGTGGGACCTCATGATGGATTTAGCGTTTTTATCAGAAAAAAAAACCAATTACAAATTGCTTGTTCTTCATCAAGTATGGGCCCAGGGAGAAGGTCACTAGCTGTTTGCAAACCAAGAAAGCTTCACTTGGGCACTGAGTCTCTGGCCTCTAGCACACTGAGAAATAAGTTCCTGTTGTCGAAGTCGCCCAAGTTGTGATGCGTGTTGTTAATGAAGGAGCAGGAATGTTTCTTGTTCCCTCATCTAAGGCGTAGGTACTGAACCATGCCACTGCACAGTCTAGGCAAGTGCCCTACCACTGAGCTATGGTTTTTGTTATTTCGTTTTTGTTTCTTTTAACATAATGTCTCATTCTGTAGTGCAGGCAGACCTTAACCTTACTATGTAACCCAGGTTGGTTCCAACTCACAGTGATCCAACTGCCTCGGCCAGTCAGGTATGGGGATTACAAGCATGACCCAACACCCTGGGATATTATCCCTGTTTTCACAGGTCGGGTGCTGAAGAACAGAATAGCTGTGTAGCTGTCCCAAGGTCATACACACAGGAGTAAGGAAGTCTGGGGCACAACAGGCAGTCTGGCTTTATGATCTAGCCAGGATGCGCTTCAGCCCCCAAGAGCCTAAGGGTCACACCCAACAAGTGAATCATTTCTTTCTCGAACTAACTTCCTCAATTCAAAGGACCCACTCTCCAGACCTTTTAAGTTGGTCACACGCTAGCTTGTCCCGCCTTTTCTCAAACTAAGCTACTCAGAATGAAACAGCAGAACATCCTAGAAGTGGTGACACATCTTTCACCCCTTTGAACGTGTATCTTCTGCATTCTGACTGGAGGCTGCCCCTCCTAAGTCTGTACCTAAGGACACAGTTGCTTTTTTGTAGCCAGGGGAGGTCTGCTGGCTCATCCAATTTAGAAATCCAAAATTCTGAAAGAGGTAAATCAGATGTTAACCCAAAGCACCAGAACTCCGAGGCCACTAAAACATCCCCACTGTGAAGATGGTTATCTCAAGACAGCTCCTACAGTTAAAACATCCCCACTGTGAAGATGGTCATCTCAAGACAGCGCCTACAGTTAGCTCTACAATTAATGCGCGCACTGAAGCTGAACGGTGCCCACCTAGTGCCCTTCTTAGGCACCTGCTGGGGCTTTGCTATGAAGCTGGGTCTCCCTGAGGCCACTGACACGGGAGCTTCCAGAAGCAGAGGTGGCACAATAGATTTTAATTGACAGATGAGTTTGGTGGCTGAGAGACATTTAGTTCATCCTGCTTTCCAAAGCCAAGGGAAGGAAGGGAGAGAGAGAGTGCTTCACCCAGGCACAAACGAATCACTAGTAAAATGTAGTATGGATTTTTGCACCAAAGTCAACCACTTGGACAGCTCCTTTAAACTTCACAGATATTTTAGGACTGCAGAACTTAGGGCTAGTTTTTTTGTGGAATTCCTATCTGAATTTATTTCTCTTTTTTCCTTTATTTTTAATTATTTTTAAATTTTATGTATGTGAGTATTTTGCCTATATGTATCGGTGTGCACCACTTGTGTGTCTGGCACCCATGGAGGCCAGAAAACAATTCAGGATCCCCTGGAACTGAAGTTACAGGTGTTTGTGAGCCACCATATGGGTGCTGGAAATTAAACCCAGGTCCTCTGAAAGAGCAGCCAGTGCTCTTAACTGCTGAGCCACCTTTCCTGCCCCTTTATTTTTTTGACTCAAGTGGGATCCTATCCCTGTAAAGCTATGACTGGCCTGGAAGTCACTATGTAGACAATCTCGGCCTCAAACTCATACAATCCTTTTGTCTCTGCCTCCCAATTACAAGGATTCCATGCATATACCCCAGCCTGGCTTAAAATGTCTTATATAAGCTTATACAAATTACTCGAGACTGTTTTGGGCTTAATGTGCCTTCTCTCTGTTTTGGGCTTAATGTGCCTACAGAAATGCAAGGTATTAGGAGCATGGCAAGAAAAGAGATAACTACTTCGGCAGAAGTTACCTGGGTGGCCTGTGGTTTTACAGCCACGCAGGGCTGGGGATGACAGGAAGGGTGGAATCCTGTTTACAGCTCAGCTCCTCGTGTCCACCCTGCTTGGTCACTCGGCTGGCACCAGTCACACAGAGTGAAAACAGCCTTTCCACCCCCATAATTCTAGCCGGTGCCATAATTACCTGCTGACATACTCCCAGAACACGACAAGCACAGTTGAGACAACCAGAATCGACAGAACTGCTTTTCCCTTGATATTCATTATTTTCTCCTGTGGGGGGAGGAGAAAGAAAGAGAGAAAATAGATTAGATAAATTAAATCTGGAGAGAGAGATGGCTTCTTGGGCTGGAGAAACAGCTCAGTGGTTAAGAACACTTGCTGGTTTCCGTTCCCAGCATCCAAATGGCACTCCCACCATTGGTAACTCCAGTTCCAGAGAATCTGATGCCCTCCCTCTGATGGCCTCCATGGGTACCAGACATATGGGTGGTATACGTCTATACGCACAGGCAGAACACTCGTACACACAAAATATTTTAAATAATAAAAATAACAAAAGGCCTCTGCCCACATCATTTCTAACAGGATACATTTGTGTGCAATGCACTAGAGATGAGACGTGTGTCCCTGCTCAAGTGCACAAATAAAGCTGAGGTAGTTTTAATGAGACTGCATGCTCTGGGAAGGATGCTGGAGGCGGAGCCGGAGCCAGAGCAGGAGCCACAGCCCCGATGTCAGCAAGTGAGGAGGTAGAGTTCCACAGAGCTCCAGCTACCTCAGAGTCAGAGCACCTCTGACTCAGGGGGAGGTGTTCCCATTCCCCAACTCTGCAGTTCCTAGAGTACTGAGGACACAGCTAATGCCTCTTTATAACCTAGGGTTTGCCCCCTTTCCACCCCTACCCAGTTCGCTCCACCACACACCCACAAGCAAGCAAACAACTGGAACTACAGGAGGAAAATTGTGAAAGAAAGGGAAAGGGTTGCTTGGCAGGAAGGCTGGGAAATCCTTCAGTGTGAGGTGATCAGGAAAGGCAAGAAGCAGAAGGGACATGAAAGGTGAGTACTGGATATGCAGATAAGAGGTGTCCCTGTGGAACAACAGCCTAATGGGCTAGCCAGAGAGAGCTTCAGAGTGGAGGTGGGTGGGCAGGCAGAGTGAGCAGGGGTAGACAGAGCTCTCAGAGGTCCACAGGGAGTTTGGGAGGAAGAACCGTATCTGTGTTCACGTGCTGAGGGGTGGAGGGAGGGTACTGGAACCCCAACATTAGTGGGGAGAGTCAGAACATTCTAATGGCCACAGAGAGTAGGCAACTGGATCATGATCTGCATGTTGCTGTTCCTATAGTGGGAAGTTTTGATATAACACGTTGATACCTTACTACACTCTTCCGTGTAGGGAGAAATCATTCCTGGAGCCTTGCCTGCTCTCTGAGATTCCAAGAGCTCAGACAGAATGAGCCTTTGACCCACAGTGAGCCAGCCATTCCGGAGCCAGGCCTCCTCCATGTAGTCCATGCACCTCACAAGGCAATAGGACCTGGCCTCATCACCTCATCTGCCAAAAGAACAGAGCCGATCTTAACTGCTCGCTCTGCCCTCCTGGCTGTTCCTGGAGATCCCAACTTCCAGCTCTCAGTATCACTATGGTGGGTGGTGCTCCAGACACCACAAGAAGAAAGGTTAGCTGAGAAACCTGTAAGAAGGCAGGCTGAGCAAGCCATGGAGACCAAGCTGGAGCAGCACTCCTCCATGGTCTTCGCATCAGCTCCTGCCTCCTGGTTCCTGCCTTGAGCTCCTGCCCTGACTTCCCTCAGCAATGGAGTGTGACCTGAGAGTTGTAGGGTAAAACAAATCCTTTCCTTCCTGTTGGTTTAGGCCATGGTGTTTATCACAGCAATAGAAACTCTAAGACAGGTCCCCAGGCCATCAGGTTTGGCAGCAAGCACCTTTACTGGCTGAGCCATCTCATTTTCCTCTTCTTTTTAGGTAGGTAGCTAGGAATAAGAGGCCTTTCACAGAGCTGGTTTCTTAATGAGCTCAACACAGACAGAAACTGTGGGATCATCTCAGCAGAAACATCTGTAAACCAGCAGAAGGCTTCCAGATTAATTCTAGAAGTGAGCGCAGAGACTAGATCCAAACACTGTACATTAGTCAAGTTGAGCTCAGAAGTCCTCCTCCCGCACATGAGCACTGGGCAGACCTTGAGAGCACAGCTTTGGGGGACACGGTTAATTCACTGTAAGTTTAGCCCAGAGGCCGAGTGACCAGGACACAGCTGGTCCCCAATCCTTACTGTGATGCTGGCTGATCCCCATCCTCATTCTCACATCCTAAGCCTACTTCCCCTACCAGAGAGCCCCACACCCATTCTGAACCAGTGAGCAGCCTGTCCGCCTGTCCATGGACTCCCTAGTTTACTACAGGCTAGAGCCTAGCACCACACTGGGCATAAAAACACCGGGCAAGGTCACTCATCTTCCGGGGGACTCCCTTACTTTTCAGAGGGCTGCTTTTCTACTTCCAGGAAGCTTTGCTTGTTCTTCACTAGCTCCCCATTCTGAGTGTGCGGTGATGACCTGGGTGACTACTGAGTTTCCCAAGCCTTAGTACTCTGAGCCAAGCCCACCTACACCAAGAAATAGACCTCATCACACTGAAGGATGCCCCACTAGACCGAGAGCCAGAGAAGTCCCGGGTTGAAGGTCACACAGATCTGAGGCTGTGGCAGTAGATCAGGATTTGAGTCCTAACTTCACACAAGAAATTACAGTTTTTCTGCCTTCATCCACATCTCTATGAACACCTTGGAAAGCCAAACATCCTTTTGCAACTCAAGGGGTGGCTCAGCCCTGATATGGGATGCCCTTCCGTATGCTGTGAATATGTTTTATTATCATTGGTTAATAAAGAAACTGATTTGGCCAATAGCCAGGCAGAATAGAACCAGGTAGGAAACCCAAGCAAAGATAAAGGGGAAAAGAAGGCAGAGTCAGAGAGACACTAGCAGCCACCGGAGAAGCAAGATGTGTGGCAATGCCACGACCATGTGGCAATACATAGATTAATAAAACTGGGTTAATTTAAATTTTAAGAGCTAGGCAATAATAAGCCTGAGTTAATAGGCCAAACAGTTTGTAATTAATATTAAGCCTCAGAGTGTTTATTAAGGAACTGGCAGGTGGGAGAGAAACCTCCAGTTACACAGCCCCAACTGACATTCTATTCTATAATCTCTATCCCATTTGAATATTTCTATGGATAAACACTAATGTGGCCCATTACTTGGTTCAGCTGCATGGGAACTGTATGGAGGCTAAGCAATCCATGTGCCTCAAAGTCTAAATTCAACCTATCTGGGCTCTGGGCCCAGAGTTTCAGATTAGGGACTAAGGACCTTGACTAGATCAAAGTAAGCTGGTTTCCTTGTTTTGACAATGGGGATAAGAATAGTGACAGGCCAGGTGGTGGTAGTGCACACCTTTAACCCCAGAATTCAGGAGGCAGAGGCAGGTAGATTCTGTGAGTTCGAGGCCAACCTAGTTTACAGAGTGAGTTCCAGGACAGGTTCCATAGCTTCTGAGAAACCCTGTCTCGAAAAATAAATAAATAAACAAACAAAAAAAGATGACAGCTGTGTGTAAACCACCAGAGAAAGCCTGCAACTTGAGCCTCATATCCAAAGTGTACCATGGAGGAGTGAACAGGCTCCTACGTGGTTTCCTCTGACGACCACATGTGCATTCTGGCATATGATGCAACACACACACACACATGCTCACACACACATACTCACACATACACAGTCACACACACTCATGCACACACTCACACTCACACACACACTCACGCACATCTTCAATCCCAGTACAACTAAGGAGGTGAAGCAGGTGAGTTTCAGGGCTACATAGTGAAACCCTGTCTCAAGAGAGGGGAGGGAGAAGGAGGGAGAGGAAGACAGAGAGGGAGGGGGCAGAGAGAGAGAGAGAGAGAGAAAGAGAGGGAGAGAAAGAGAGGGAGGGAGGGAGGTACATAGTAACAATTTCAGAGCAGGGTCATAACATAGGATACATGCTCTTTTAAAATGTTAGTCTTCATTACTGATGTTCATAAAAGAGGCTGCTGGGAGGGGGCTGAAAATGGGGGCTGATACTCAGAAAGTGCTCAAAATATTTGGAGGAAGAACTCTGGGATAAGAACAGAGAGACAGTATCGCCTATGTCATCAGAGGCGGTCCAGAGCAGCACATCTCCCAATCCCCACCAAGTACATCCCAGTAGGTGTGGGTGATTGTTGGAGCCCACAAGACCATACAGTAAATGTACAAGTGACAGACCAATAGACTAATCCACGGGAAGTGTAAATGTCCACACAGAATAACCTGTTTTGCAGAGCTGCAGGAACACTTGTCTTTTGGAAAAGTCGCTGTCACATATGTAAAAACCTTTTGAAACCATGATTCTTCTCTTTGAAATGGGATTCATTTCCAAAACACCTCAGCAGTGTGACTTCTGCACAGGTGATGGAATGGCCTTTCCATTCCCCCACACCATGAGGCCTTAGAGGGACAACATTCACTCTTTGTTCTAACAGTCAAATTTACATAGAGTCAGTCCCACAAAATCCCCTGCTAACAGTTCACACAGAAATTTCTATACAAGGCAGGCACTGAGCAGGAAGGCAGCAGGCCCCACCTTTGCTAACAAACAAATCTGGGCATCCCAAAGCTGGTTATCACAGAAGAGACTGGATGAGGAGAATGGGTGAATCAGGACTCAGGGAGGTTTAGTAACTTTATCTAATGGTTTGGGATGTCAGATGCTTCCCCTTGGATGCTGGATCTTTCCTGGGTGATGTCACCTGTTCCAGAGTGCTGATTTGTCAGGTTCTGCCTGCCCTTTTTGTGATTTTGATATGGATATTATCATTGTCCTTGCCTATGGAATTTTCCAACTATGTCTGTAAAAAACTAAAAAACTCAAGGAGATCGTTCTTCACTACATTTTTCCCCCTCGCTCGAAAAATAAGGAACATGCAGAGGTAACTTGCTTGAGTTCATTTTTTTTTACCCTCAGATCTTTGCTAGCCATAGACGTCCTATTCTGAACCCTAGGGGAGTTGCTGAGGCTGGTACTCAAGGTCCCCAACTGGTGACCTTTTTAGATTTCAGGAATTTACATCAGAGGTAACTCTCGAAGTACATTTCTTTTTAGGCTTCACCGATGGCTTGAAAGCACCCACAGTGGCTAATGATGCTGCTGTGAGTGCCTTGCCATCTGAAATGCTGTCAGAGCGAAGCTAGAAATGGACACAACATGCTTCCCAGAATCTTCCTAGAAACTCAAGTCCCCAGGGAAGGGAGGGTCGGCTGGATGGCCAATTAGTCTTTTAAAACCATTTTCTATTTCTCTCTGGACCAAAATGAGCCATTTGGCACACAATGTGGCCTACAAGTTCTTCGACATTTGTTCCTCAGAACTTTCAAAAGTGCACTTTTGAAGAGGAGTGGACGGCTGTCCTCCCTGCCACGGAAGAAATGAGTTGACTTCTTTTGGGTCTTGGCTCCAAGATAATAATAATGTAATACTAATGTCATGATGATGATGATGATGATAAGAAGAAGAAGAAGGTAGAGGAGAAGGAGGAGGGAGGGAGAGAAGAAGGAAGGAAAATAGAACCAGAAGAGCCTCAGGCATGTGCAGCCAGGTCACCACACAAACTGTGCCTGGTGTATGCCAATGGTGTGTGCCATTTTTTGTTTAAACAGAAAAGGGGAAATGGTGTAGGAGGTCCTTCTTTCTATGTGTTGCTTTCATTGGTTGAATAAAGAAACTGCCTTGGCCTTTTGATAGGGCAGAACTTAGATAGGCGGGGAGAACAGAACTGAATTCTGGGAGGAAAAAGGCAGAGACAGAGAGCCACCATGAAGCTGCCAGGTCAGACATGCTGAATCTTTCCCAGTAAGCCATGACCTCGTGGTGACATACAGATTATTAGAAATGGGTTGAATCAAGATGTGAGAGTTAGCCAATAAGAGGCTAGAGTTTATGGGCCAAGCAGTAATTCAATTAATACAATTTCTCTGTGGTTATTTTGGGGGTTAAGCTAGCCAGGTGGCAGGACTTGGCCCGCTTGCCTCATTACTACAAAGAAGTTCAACATTTGTAACACTGTAGAGGCTGGGGCCATCAGGGATATTTCTTAAGCAAGAGTCTTTGATGTTTATGGGCTTCCCAAACTCTATGTTGAGCTGTATTACTGTGTGAGCTGTGCCATTCATAGCAAGGTGGTCAGGAATTGATCTCATGAAGCTGGAAGGACTAAACATTGCCACCTTGATTTAGACCTGCTGGTGCGGCCCCACAACCTCCACCAAAGCCTACCTAAAGAGGTAGCTTCAGATAGGCAGAGGAAAAACCATCTGGAAAAATAAAAATGAAAGTTATACTTTTAAAAAAAAAAGAAGAAGAAATGAGTTTGAATCATGTAGGAGACCCCTGGGTGATCTGAGCTGGCCCAGTGGTTCAGCTTGTGATGGTGTGGGGCCCTGCTGCCACCTCCGAGACCCTCTGACTCAGTGATCTTGTTGTCTGTCTCTAACTCCATCCTCTGGCCACTCCTAGACTCACCCCTGCAGAGCTTGGCTCCTGTGCGGGTTCTCATATGAGCACCTATACCCCAACTTCTGGGACATACGCTGACGCTGGTGGCATTTCACAGGACAGAGCCACGCTGCAAAGCCTCCACCTTCCTGGCTCCACCTCATGGTCCAATGACTACCCCTCAGAAAACCTCACAGAGTCACACCAACCAAGTGACAACATTTCTTCCAAACAGTTCCTTTCTGGAGGGGACGATGGGCAAGCCTGTTTTATCCATCTCATATCAGGGTGAAAGGTGAACCTCAGCTGGAAGCTGGATGCAGAAGGGCCCTGGAAAAGCCATTATCATCATTGTGGAGAGCGGGGACAGGCGGGGAGAAGGCACTTGCCAAAGAAACCAAACCTCCTAGGAAGCCTGCCACCACGGCCTGGAATCCACCCTTCTTCCCCAAAGAATGGCCAGGCATGATGAGTCCAGGGTGGCACAGGCCCTGCAAGGTACTCGGTAGATGCACCGATATGTTTGTGAGGTGAACAAATCAATGAGAGCCACCCAGACCCATCAACTGCCATGGACTAGGCTAGTGGGTACCAGTGGGTTATTAACCAGAGGCACATCAATAAACAAGACCCAGAGGAGGAGGCAAAGGCCAAACAGGCTGCAGAGTGTCTGGCAGTGACCAATGTTACAAAGGCAAACAAAGCAATAGAATAACAAATAGGATATTATTGCCTATTGACTGCACGCACACACACTCACCTGATGGAGCTCCACACCTCACCACTGTATAATCCTCGGCCTAAGATAGCATCCTCCGGTTCCCCCAAGCCCTCAGTTAACCAAGAGTGTTAATTCAGCACTACAGGTAAAAAGTAGACTAAGTGGAGTAGATTAGGTGGAGACTCTGGGCCTAGCAAGGTCCCAGATGTATCCCCTGGTGAAGTTGCTTAATCTGAGGCTCTGTCTCATGTGTAATATGGAGATACAAGCATCTTCCTTGGGGCTTTGCAAAGGACAGAGGTAGGACCAAGCCTCATTGGGCCAGGCAATCAGCATGTATGACAGCCATAACCATAACAATGTTCTTTAGGGAAAGAGGTTCCAGTCATGGATGCAGAGCTGTGTTTTCTCCAGAGAAGAATCTCAGGCCCATATAACAGGCCCTCACAGAACAACCGGAATGAGCCCAAGACCCCATTGTAAGCTGAGGGAAACCCTACTTTGCCCAATCTGGAGCAAGGTTGCAGTCAAACATCCCCACTGCTTCTCATGGGTGCCTTCAGTAGGCATTTGCCAAGATCAGGCAGGAGACGTGGCCAAGGCCCATCCTTTGCAAAGACCAAGGGAGGCAGAGTTTCACAGTAGATAAAGTCTTTGGACTGATCTTCTCCAGGCTTTCCCCACTCACCCAGGCCTGGACAAGAAACCAGTCCCAGGGCATAAGAGCTCACCCTGCTGCCACGGACCATTTGCTCTTCCTAGACTGACTGGATGATTGGATGATGTACAGAGGCTGACTTACCAGGCCTCAGGAAGCCTGGGCCTCCAGGTCCCCTCACACAATGGAGCTTTACTCATATTGGAGCACAGATAGGAAAAAAAAAAAACTCTAGAAGATTCTAGAGTAGAAACAATCCCCTAGAGTCTGGAGGAATCCCTGGCTAGCTCTGGCAGCTGTTGGAGGCTGCAGGAGGTGGCAAGGAGCTGCTCCAGAACCTTGTATAGCATCCAGGATCCACCTTCTCCCTGCCCAGGGGTCACGATGGGCCAGGCCTCTGGTGCCTTCCCAAGCAGCACCCAAACCTAGCTGCCCAACTGCCCTATGTACCAAGGTAAAGGGCTACACTCTCAGGAGATGTGCCTGAAGCCACCTGAACAGGACACCGTCCAGACCATCCCAGATGTGGCACCGCTGTCAACAAACTAAGGAGCCGAAAGCAATTCTGCCCTGTGCTAAGTAGCGGATAAACTGTGAACGATGATGGAGACCAAATGAACTAATTTGTCTTTCAGTTTTGTTTCTCCTTTTCTTGTTTCTTTTTTGCTTCTCTACTGAGTTCCATCCCCAGGTCCCAGGGTCTTAAATGGTAAAGAGAAATGACACCTGAAAGTTGTCCTCTGACCACCAAATGCACGGCACGAGTGCCCTCCCACCCCAACATGCTTAATAAATGTAATTTAAAAGATAAAGAACAGCAGTTCTCAATCTGTGGGTCACGGCCCTTTTAGGGGTCAAATGACCTTTTCACAGGGGTCGCCTAAAACCATCAGAAAACAGACAATTACGTTACAATTCATAACAGTAGCAAAATTAGTTATGAAGTAGCAATGACAATAATTTTATGGTTGGGGGTCACCACAGCATGAGCAACTGGATTAAAGGGCCACAGCACGAGGACAGTTGAGAACCACTGGCCTAGAATATCTGCGTCAGGACGCTGATAAGATCGAGGAGATATTCGACACCTCTGGCTCTGAGGGCACCTGGACTCGTGTGCACACAGACACACATGCATGGACATAAGTTAAAAGTAATAAAAATATTTTTTTAATTTGCAGTCAAATAGAGCAAGTATATCAGGCAGCTCCACACAGCTCATCCTTTTTCCAATTTTTCTACCATTTTATTATTGTTTTCTGAATGTTGTGTCTGAAGGCCTTGGCCTTTTTTCCTACTATGCGATCCCTTCTCATAGTCTACACACTCACTTCTCTACCTAATAGTGTATCTGCAACTTTAAATTCTTTTCTTAAAGTGCCCTGCCCCACATTGAATGAGCTTCCAGACTACAAATACCTGCTTTCTTCCTGAGCTGGGCCAAGCTGGGCTAAACCTTTCTCCAGCTGTCTTTCAATTCTGCCTCAACAACCCTGTGATGTAACTCTACTATTAATCCCATTCTGCAGAAAAGAAAACGGCTCGGAAAGGTTAAGCAACCTGCCCGTATGCTCAGTATACAGTGCCAGGGCTGGGTCCCACCCAGGGAATGTGCCTCCAAGACCCTGTCAACCACCACAGACAGGCTCAAATCTCTTTATGCCGCTCAGGATTACCGTGGAGTGACTAACTCAAACACCATCTAGGGTCAGCTTTTCCTCAGATCAACTGGGGAGCCTGAGGGGATCACTCTTCTGCCACTAGTGAGATCTCTCCTTGTGTGCCTGCTGTGGGGAATCCTCACTTGTGGCGCCTTTACACTTAACAACGGCCAGTGGTCACTGTGGTGACCAGGGCTCTGCTTTCTGGCTAAAGCCAAGCTTGACTGAAGGGGCAGCTGACATGATGTCACTGAACACACTCAGAAGCAATGTATTTTAAGGGCAGAGTATCTGCCTCTAGGTCTTGTTCTTGGCAGGGGAACATTTCAGGGTAAGGGGGAACCATTCTATTATAAAATTCCCCATGGGGAGAAACATGATACAATTGATGGAGAAAAAAAAATAGAAGCCAGTTTCCAGTTATGCTTTTTATTAAGAAGATTAGAATCAGGCTGGAGAGCCGGCTCAGTGGGTAAGAGGCTTCCTGCTCTTACAGAGGGCCTGCAGCTTGCTTCCCAGCACCCACATCAACAGCTCACAACTGCCTGTAACTCCAGGGGATCCAATGCCTTCTTCTGGCTTCTGTACCCACACATGTGAGTGAACATGCATGCACACATGTTGAGCGCGCGCACATACACAAACACAGAATATTAATGACAATAGGGTCAGAATAAACACAGATTCAGGAAAATGAGGGCCAGGTGCATGGTCAACTGTCACCCCAGCCATCACACACGACCATAGGCCGTGCACACCACAGGCCGTACACACGACAGGCCGTGCACACTGCAGGCCATGCACACTGCAGGCAGCGTACACCACAGGCCGTACACACCACAGGCCATGCACACCACAGGCAGTGCATACCACAGGCAATGCACACCACAGGCAGCACACACCACAGGTCATGCACACCACAGGCAGTGCACACCACAGGCAGTGCACTCCTTAGGCCATATGCCCTTATTAAGAGATATCTCACTGCTTCCACTTCAGTCTCCTTCAGGAAACCAAATGCAGGATCCAGCTACCATCTTTCCTGGCTGCCCCAGGAATCATTCATCAAAACACTTTCTACATCAAAAGAGATGATGGGGTGTTCTGTGCAGTCTCGAGAAGACTTAGCGCTCTCCCAGTGTCCTGCCCCAGGCAAGATTCAGTCCCTGCCCCTGCACTGTCAACTGGAACCCTACACAGAGAATTCCGGGCTGCAGCCGTGACAGCACTGAGCCCTGCCAAGAGAAGCGGAATCAAGTGGAACTTACAGCCAAAATCCCTGAGCCAGCATTCCGCCAGCCCCTGCTTCCAGAGGCACTGGGAAAAGGAGAACAAAGCTACGAGAGAGACCAGGGAAAGGTTAGGGAGAGAGCAAGGATCTTCCCTCAGGTGGGACCACTTTGCAGCCTAACAGTAGTTCCTGGTAACCCACGATTGGCAGACACAAATCCTTTTAATCAAGCCGTACCTCATCGTCCGACGTGTTCCCTCCAGAGCAAACGGCAAAGTTCTGCTGAGCAGGAGGCAGGGCTCAGAGGAGGGGAAGGTACAGTGTTCCAGCTCCTGTCAAAACAATAAACAGCTGTTTCAGGAAGAGGGGGGCAGCCACAGCCCTCAGCGGCAGCCACAGGCTTTGTTTCCTCAGCCCCGGGAAACCGGCTGTTGACCGGATCTGCATGCCAAGGCAGAACCGGTGCTCAGGGCCATCCTCGGACTCTCTCATCAAGGGAAAAACCAGAGGACCAAAGCAGGTCAGGAGTCACAGGAGACCAGGTCACCACCCCTCCACATCACCCACTCCTGGGGAAAACTGGGAGCCATGCGGGATGCAAACAACCTCACGTTATACCTCCCAGGGACAGCCGGTGGAGCCGCGTGCCCAGGGCAGAAGCAGGTGAGCGCACAAGAACTTTGATGAGATTGCCTACATGTGGTGCTGAGAAAGCTTTGTCTCCACAGCCTGGCTCTGGAAGTCACACTGTTTTGTGGAACACTGTGCTTTAAAAAGCAATGTGAGCCGGGCGGTGGTGCACATGCCTTTAATCCCAGCACTCGGGAGGCAGAGGCAGGCAGATCTCTGTGAGTTCGGGACCAGCCTGGTCTACAAGAGCTAGTTCCAGGACAGGCTCCAAAGCTACAGAGAAACCCTGTCTCGATAAACCAAAAATAAATAAATAAACAAGTTAAGAAAAAGAAGGTAAAAAAGAAAAAAAAAAGGAAGGAAGGAAGGAAGACGATGTGAATCTCCATTCAAAAGCCTTTACTATATGAACTTGGAAAGGCCAGAGGCCACACCTGCTCCTGAACCGATCAGACTTTTCCCTCCCCACCCCACTGGAGGCAATTTGGGAAGAAGGATTTCTGTCTAGGGCTTTTTCTTTTTCTTTCTTTTCCCCTTCTTTTAAGACAGGGGCTCAAGTAGCCCATGAACTCACTGTGTACCAAGGATGGAACTTCTGACCTCTTGCCTGCCTGTCAATAGTACTAGGGTGCACCCCCACATCCAGCTAAGTGATGCAAGGGATGGGGCCCAGGGCTGTGTGCATGCTGGGTAAGCCCATCATCAGCTGAGCTTTTCCAAAAGCCCATTGTTCCCAGCAGCACACACTGGCTCAGGCAGGGTCCCTGCCTCATTCCCTCCCCAAGTGGCTGGGACGCTGCCGGGAAGTCTGGGAACCCTAGACGATGGGAAGGGACCAATGCCAGACAGGAAGGAGTCAAGGCCTGGCCCAGGTCACTCAGCCTCCTCCTGTTCTCAAAAGGAAGTGTCACGGCTTCCTCCTCTGAGGGCAGGAGCCAGCTGACCACCACCTTCAGGAACTGGAAGTTCTTCCTAACAGCTGACTTAAATGCTTCTGATGACATCCATTCAACCCACAGGAACACAGGCCTGTGACAGCCATTCTGCTCTCAAACCTACTCCTAAGAGATGAGCATCGGAACACAACACACTCTGCACTGGACCCCAAGGCCCATCAGAAACGGCAAGTTGCCACCAAGTGCCACAATGGCATCCTATCTGTAACAATGAGAACAAGCAAGCTGCAGCCACGTCACATGAACAGAAAAACTTCGACACTCAGTACACAGCAAAAAGAACTGACCCAAAAGGATGTATCTGGGGTCAGGCACGGTGGTGCACACCTACCCATGATCCCAGCACTTGGGTAAGGCACGGTGGTGCATGCCTACCCATGATCCCAGCACTCAGGAGGGTGGAGCAGGAGGGGCAGGGTTCCAAGGCCAGTTTTGGCTATATAATAAGTTTGTGGCCTGTAAGCATTACAGCTCAAATGGAAAGGTATCCTGGCAGCCGGGAGTCAAGGAATACCACAAAGTCAGACCACACAACAAACCTCACACAAGAGATTTATTGGGAGGGAAAAGACCAGGAGGGTAGCTGCCTCTGCTTGGGTAAAAAGCAGCAGCAAACTGAACAGGATACAGGGCTTTTAGGTCTTATAAACAGGGAGATGATATGGGACTCCCTTCTGTATGCTATGAATGTTTTATTACCATTGGTTAATAAAGAAGCTGTTTTGGCCAATGACTTAGCAGAGTAAAGCCTACGGGGGGGGGGGGGGGGAGTCAAAGAAATGCCATGTAGCTGCCAAAGGAGACAGATGCCAAAACCTTAACAGTAGGCCACAGCCTTGTGATGATCCACATATTAATAGAAATGGGTTAATTTAAGATGTAAGAGTTACTTCATAAGAAGCCTGAGCTAATAGGCCAAACAGTGTTGTAATTAATATAGTTTTTGTGTGACGAATAGGGTCTGGGCAGCTGGGGAATGAATGAGCAGTCTCTGGCTATACAAGGCTTAGAGTTTCCTGGCACAGGAGTGGAACTTTCCAGGGTGGAGATTGGTGAGATTTCACATCCAGAGATTGTTATTTTTTTTTTTTTTACTCTGTAGGACGGGGGCAGGAACAGCAGTTAGAGCATTCTATGGCTGAAACCTAGTAGTTAGAGGTCCTGGGGGAGGCTGGCTGCTTGTGTAGCTAGAGGGGTGTACATTCCCCTCTTTTTGTTTATTATTGATAAACAATTAGGTCATAGGAAAGAGGGCAATGTTATCATTATCTATTTCCGGCTGAATCAGGGTATTAGAGTCCTTTGGGTGAACTTGATCTTCACCATCAGGGTATAATCATGAGTCGCTGGCCTCTGGCTCTGTAGATAGGGGCTGGTAATCCTGTAATAGCAACTGATTAAAAGTCTGGTTTAATCAGTAGATCTTTTGACTCTGTTGTTGAAGAAATATGGACAAGAAGTTTATAAGGCAGGGTGTAACTATTGGGATTAAGAAAAGCAGGAGAAAGGAGGTTGAGAAGAATAGAATCCAGTTCCATACTGGACTATCAGTGAGTCACTAGCCAGAGGTATCAAGCTGTTTCTGACATTTTTGGAGGTCCATCTGTAGTTGCCAGATCTTGTCTCTTACCATACCTGACTGGCTGACACAGAAGCGACATTCTTCCCTGAGGAAGGGACAAAGGCCAGCTCTTTCTGCTCTTAGTTACTCTTGATAATTTTGTAGCAGTTATGGTGGCCCAGTGAGTTTATCTGGTCCTGTAGGGTAAGGATGGTCTGAGCCACCCATTGGAGATTCTGTAGGAACTGAGAGGAAAACCAATGGTAAACAGCTCGGGAAGTAGTCAGTCCCAGGTTTGAGCACCAAAATGTAAGTATCAGAGCTCTGATAGAAAGGTATCCTAGCATTCAGAAGCCAAGGAACACCCATTGCTCAGGAGGGAAAGGTGTCCTGGCTGTTGGAAGCCGGGCTATACCTACAGCTGTGAAGGGAAAGGTGTCCTGGCTGTTAGAAGCCGGGCTATATCTACAGCTGTGAAGGGAAGGTATCCTGGCATACTTGTGTGGCTTTCATAGTAAAAGTAAACAAAGCAGGGAGCTCCATAGAGACACTTACCCAGTAGAAGGGGAGAGACAGGCGATGAGAGCAGGTAGAGGAGAAAATAGCTGGACAAGTGCAAGTGTCTTAGTAAGGAGAATTGCACACCTGGTGGGCAGCCCAACTGTAGAAGACTTTTCCTACAAGGTCAGAGATAAGAAGCTTAAGTCCCCTGAGGCTATGGAAAGAGTGGTTATTGAGCCTGGGTGATATATTTGGTGGGATTTGATAAGGCTAATAAAACCGTGACCCTACCCTGGCAACAGGGGAATAAGATGTGAGTCCCTAAAACTCCATCAGGACTAAATAGGTGGCCCAAGTGCCCAGAGGGAGACAGATCACCCTGATACTATGATGTCTACTTAAGGCTCCTAGTGAGAGATTACAGTGGTTAAGTCAAGGGAGCCTGGACCCCTCAGCCATCCATGGACAGATCTAGGAGGTCAGCTTAAGGGTCACCTGGGCTTTATGTGCTCATGCTGCAAGGAACATGGGCACAGTCAACACCCGATGCCCTTCTTGATGGCACCTTGTACATACATGGTCTGGGTGGTTTTTGAAGGATCAGACAGGCCCGGGTTCAGTGACCCTTCTGACTTCATTTGGAACAAGAACTCGGAGGTTCTCTGGTTTAGGGAGGTTAGGGAGCCTGGGCAGTTGCTATGGTCAGTCAAAAGGCCTTTGCTAGCACCAGGTACTTTTTTTAGGCTTTTTCATCTCTCGCATGGCACACCTTAAAGGCCTGTGCAGTCAGGGGTCCTTTCTCTAAGTTTGTCCCTACTATCAGGGAAACTAGGAGAAGGAGGTCATAAAGAGTTGTTTTCCATGTGGGGGTCTCAGGATCCAGACTGGCATATTGTAAGAGGGCCTTTGTGAAGTGGTCCAGGAATTGAGGTGGGTTATCATGCTTGTCCTGGATAATCTCTTGGATTTTTTTCATAATTTACTTCTTTAAGGGTGGCCAGCCAGGATGCAAATTACAAACCGATCCCTAGCATGGATGCCCCCTGAGGTATAGTAATTTCATTCAGGGTCCTGGTCAGGGACTACCTCAGCCTTGACTGGGTAAGCAGCCTGTGACTGAGAAGGAAGAAAGGGAACCAGAGATGCTGGAGAGTAAGAGAAGGGACTGTGGGTTGAGGCTTTGCTAATGCAATCAAAAATCGTGGAAGAATCATCTACTTGGGGCCTCACAGTGAGTCGTTTTTCCTTAGATGGTTTCTGTCATATGGTTACATTCCAAGATGGCAGTGAGGTCACATGGCAAAGTCCATCCTTTCCAACCCTAGCGAAGGTGGCTGTCAGTCACATAGCTGCCTCTATCCCAGGGTAGGGAGAGCAGCTAAGGTGGCAGTGAGCCACATGTTTCCTTTAGATTACCTATATAGAGATTTTTAACTATCAACCCTGGTATTAGGAGCTTTAAATTAACTCTTTAGTTACAGATTTTACAGGGGTTTAATCATACACAATATGTTTACAACTCTTGAGGTACTGGAAGTTTACACTGTAGTTTTACAAATCTTGAGATAAGATTTATACCTTAGCAAAAATTTTAGAGAATTAAACCAAAACCAAAAGAGTAAGGATGAGTAGCAGTAGCTCCCATTGGGAACAGTCTGCCCTTTATTTTGCTTTGCTCCCCTTTCTCTGTCACACAGCAGATGGCTCACCTGATACCGGACAGAGATTCTAGAAGAAACTTAAATAAGCATGCTTGGGTCTAGAGAAGGGGGTGCCCTACTCTAACTCTGGAGCCAGATTTTAATTCAAGTGGGAATTAAAACAACAGTCTAATACCACTCATTCCTAAAAGACACCTGAATCCTTGTAAAATTGAATCGAGTAAGCTGAGAACAGAGGCTTAGAGACAGGACATTTTTGAGTCCTAGCTAAAGACAGAGGATGCCGCAGCAGGGGCTGACAGAAGCACCAGTCAGTGAAGAGTGAGCATGGGGTGTGTGCGAGCTGCGGCCGGCCTATGTCTCCTTGGGGCCACGGAGATGCTGATGGTGCCTGCACTATTTGTAAAGGTCCCAAATAATATTAGAATCTAAGGTGTCATTAGGTGGTCTTTGGGTTGATTATCTAAGGGGTATTGAAACCAAATTTGATTGCAAAAGTGAATAAATTCAGGTCGGGTGTCAGTTAGAAAGGCTGTAGGTTTTCTAAGAGGCATCCCAAGGGGGGATGAGAGGGTATAGAAGACATGTTCCCACGGACAAAAGGAAAAGAAGTGTCACTGCACCCTGTAGTGGTGGGCATCCCCAGGACTCAGGGAGGACCAAACGAAGACCAAATCATTCAGTGGGTCATCACCACACTCATTGGGGGTCAGGGTTTAGCCTGTCTAAGCCAGAGGAAACTTGGCTCCTGGTACCAGGGATTTCCTAGAGGTGAGACAGCAAGAAAAAAACCCAAAGCTCTAGAAGGAGGGTCTTATCCACAGGAAAGGGTTGGGGAATGGGGTCACGAAAACCATGAGGGCCTAGAGAAGCTCTGGGATTATAGGCAGCTCCGGGGGAAGGTAGGAGAAGAGGGCAGGAAGGGTTGCAATAGCCTGGTTGGGCCTAAGGAAACTTCAGGATGGCCGCTCCAAGGGTGGCAGGATGGGGTCAGGTGAAGAGGGCCAGTCTTAGCCTTCAAGACCACTGCTAGGGGTACCTATGCCTCCAAGAGTACCACAGGGGTTCTGGACACTCAATGGTCACTTCCTCAGACTCAGAGAACTGTTCACACTGGCCAAAGGGGAAACTTACCTAATCGTTGCTGGTGGATGGGGTGCTGAGTGATTGGTAAGCCGGAAGGTGAGTCTGTTTTGTTGTGGGTGGACCAGAGATGAGGGATGGGGTCGCAGTGAGTTTTAGACCAGTCTGAGTCACAGCACCAAATTTAAGCGTTGCAGCTTGGATGGAACAGAATACTGGCAGCTGGGAGCCAAGGAATACCACAAAGTCAGACCACACAACAAACCTCACACAAGAGATTTATTGGGAGAGAAAAAAATCAGGAGGGTGGCTGCTTCTGCGTGGGCAAAATCACAGCAGCAAACTGAACAGGACACAGGGCTTATACAGAGCTTCTTTGGAAGGGGGTGGGGCTTTCCAGGGTGGAGACTGGTGAGATTTCGTCCAGAGATTGGGCTTTTTACTCTGTAGGGTGGGGGCAGGGTCCAGCAGTTAGAATAGTTAGAGTATTCTGAGGGTGGAACCGGGTGGTTGGAGGTCCTCGGAGAGGGGCTCGGTCACTGACGTGGCTCAAGGAGTTTACAAGGCCAGCCTGGGCTACATGAAACCTTGTCTCAAAAGAGGGGGCCAGGGCGTGAGCCGGGGCATGAGCGGTATGCTTCCACTTAAAAGTCTATGCAAGTAAATTAACCGGTTTTTGAAGTGGGGGTGGGACTCCCTAAGGGTGGCAAGTTCTGGTCTGGGTAGTGGTTACACAGACCTGTCCACTTGATGAGGACACACAAGTGGGCCTCATTAACAGACTTTTCCCATGTATATGTTCAGGATGGAGAATTCCAGAAAGCTCCCTAGTGGAAGCTGTGTGCATTTTTTGGCACTGTCTCCCTGCCTCGTCCCTGAGGGGCTCTAGATCATGGGTAGGCCCTGCCACTTCCTTCTCCTAGATCCCTCATGCAGACTGAACCCCTTAAGGGGATGCAGCTATGATCTGCTATGGGACCAAGGCCATGGAGGGAGGGAGAGGCAGCAGAGTAGAGGCAAAGGGCTGTGCTAAAATAAGCGGGTCCTCTTTAAATGTCTGCAGCACTGAGGATGGAATCAGGGCTTTGTACGTGCTGGGCATGCCCCTCACCAACTGAGCCACACTCCAGCTCCTCATGGGGCTCCCTGAGGACCCCAACACCCCACACTCCACAATGTGGTAAGCAGCCCCCTCCTTTACCTCGGTGAGCCCTCACTACCGCCCTCCACATGGGCTGTAAGATGTTCTCCACCGTTTTCACAGATGAAGGGAGAAGTTCTGAGGGTCAGGGTACCCAGCTGGGATACTTCCTCCCTGGGGCCCCCAGGGATGCTCTCTAGGTCAGCTGGTGTGCTCAGTGTGGCAGGCAGGTGCTACTCAGAGGGACGGGTAAGGACTCTTGCCATGCCACTCTTAGTATTTGGGTCTGTCCACACTGTCTATCCTGAGAGGCCAGCAGCTGCTACCCCGAGTGGGGAGCCCTGGCTTTGTTCCAATTCACTTCTGGCCAGGAAACATGAAGATTGATTCCCACCCCACTTACCTCTGTGGGAATGTGGGGATTAAGTGTTCTTGGCAGAAGCGCAACTAACACAAGGCTGGCTAGCTGTCATTTGTATAACCCCAAATCTGCTTAGGATGGTCACAAAAGACAAGCTTGCAGACAAGGGGATAAAGTGACTTGGTGGGTTTCTTGCCTCGTGTGACAGGGATGGTCATGTGTCAGGGTGACTGAGGGGCTGTACCATGTCAGACGTGGCTCTGCCCCACAGGCCATGCTATCCTGGAGAGTTCACACCTCTGTGCTTGCATCGCTATGTCTGTGAAATGGGGATAGAAGCCGGCACCTCGCCGTATGAGGGCCGCAGACACAAAACGTCACGAGCTGACCGGGCTTGTCCTTGTGAAGGACACAGCTTTGTCTCAGCGCCGATGACACTGCAGCACGCAGTGAGTACCACCGCTCATTCTGTTTTACACTGTGCGGGAATGTGTGAGCTGACCGGCTGTCTTGGGAAGAGATTCCTAGAACGCTCCTCCCGTGGCTGTTAGCACTGTCGCTGACACAAACTAAAGTCACCCCAGAAGAAGAGTCCTCCATTAAGAAATTGCCTCCACTAGCCTGGTCTTGATTGCTAATCAGTGCGGGAGGACCCCGCCCATTGTGGGCGGCACCATCACTGGACGTGGGCCTGATTGGTTAAGGTAGCTGAACAAGCCAGGGACAGGAAGCCAGGAGGCAGCACTCCCCCAAGGTGTCTTCTTCAGGTCCTCCCTCCAGGTTCCTGCTCCGGCCTCCCTTCATAATGGACTCCAAGCTGTAAGATGAAACAAACCCTTCTCTTCCCAGACTGCTTTTGGTCATGACTTTTGTCACAGCGACATCTCTGAAATGATGGTGGCAACAGCCTCAGAAACTACTGTGGTCAAGAGCATTTGCTCCCATAAGTCTCTCTCCCAGAGAGGACACTAAGCCCTCTCTGGGAAAGTGAAATTATTGTCTTTTGTTCAGTTTTTGAAAATTACATTTATCTGTTAATTTGGGGGTATACATTTGAGGGGTACACATGCCACAGCACATGTGATTAAAGAACAACTTTTGAGACTCCTCCTATCTATCTACTGTGTGAGAGCCAGGGACCAAACTGGTCATTGGGCTTGGCACCCACTGAGACATTTCACTGCCCCCCACTGCTGAAGACTGTATGAAGCAATATCATACATCTTGTGCTGCCTGTCCTGCCTAGCTTCAAGACAGATCTCCCCATTACCTAGGGTGAATCTAATCCTTCGCACTGTAAATGAGGAAGAGGCCAGTCCTGCTGACCTGGTAGAGGCTGTGAATGCTGGGCTCCACGGGGAAGGGTCAGCAGGTCTGTCCCAGCTCCGACTTCCACTCCACTCAGAACCTGTGGGCAGTGTGCCTGCTCAATTCCTCCTTCGGCTCTCCCAGATGGAAAGGGGCCAGCTTTTCTCCCTGAACACCTGGGACGCAGCCCTGGGGGACCCTGGCACCTGGAACATGCAACTGCGCTCCAGGTGAAGGCTCTGGGCTTTGGAATCGTTGATCCCTTCGGACCTAGATGACATGATATAGTCCAGGAGCCTCTGCTGTTCCACCCAGGCCGGCAGGAGCCGAGAACAAGCTCTGGCTGGGCAAGGAGAGCAGAGGCACGCTTTCCTGTGCTGTTTATCTAGTCAGAGGCACGGGAGAGCCAAAGATTTCCAGACTGGCCTGTCTGTTTCTCTACCATGTCTCCCAGGGCCAGTCCCTATACCTCAACCTTGCCGTCTGAGTGCTGGGCCCCCAGATGGCCAGCAGCATGGCCTTCTCGGTGACCTAAAGGGAAGAAGCCACATTCACCTTCCCTGCTTTAAGTCTCAGGTTTTAGTGCCAGTGGTAACCCGTTACTCCTCCCAGGTCTCCGTTGGCCCTCTCTCCCCATCCCTGCTTTAAGTCTTCTAGGGAAAGGGAACTTGTCAGCCAGCTGCATGCCTGTTTCAGTTCTGAACTGTCTGATCTATAAAACATACATCTCAGTGTGAGAGCAAGCTCATCCTCACAAGATGCTTTAAAAGAAAAAAGTCAGTCAGGTATGGAGGCTATGGAGGTGCATGCCTTTAATCCCAGAACTCAGGAGGCAGAGGGAGGCAGATCTCTGTGAGTTCAAAGCCACCCTGGTCTACATAGCAGGTTCTAGGCCAACCAGGATGACAGGGTGAGAACTTGCCCCAAATCCTTTATGCATGAGTGTTTTGCCATATGTTCTATACATGTGCGCTCTGCCTGCAGAGTCCAGAAGAGGCCATCAAATGCCCTGAAGTTACAGACAGCTGTGAGCTGCCACGTAGGGGCTGGGAATCAAGTGCAGTTCTCTGCAAGAACAGCCAGTGCTCTTAACCTCTGAGCATATCTCCGGCCCCAAGATAAGCTTAATAATGGTCTGATTTCATCCTCACTGCAGCCTGGGGGCAACCAGGCCGGGAAACTACAGCCCGGGCTTGGGTAACACTGGCTAGACCCCCAACCCAAGAACTCTTCATATGAGTGCCACCCTTCCCACAGAATATAACAATTCCTTCTGGACATCTGTCAGGGATGCCTGCAGCACTGCTTAGTTTTATGTCAACTTGACACAAGCTAGAGTTAGCTTCTCCATAAGACCCAGCTGTAGGGCATTTTCCTATTTAATGATTCATGGGGTAGGGCCCAGCCCATTGTGGGTAGGGCCATACTTGAACTGGTGGTTCTGTGCTGTGGGATTATCTTTCTATACGCTATGAATATGGATTCCTCTCATGGGTTAATAATAAAAGCTGTTTGACCAATAGTCAGGCAGGATAAGTTTAGGTGGCACAATCAAACCGAGAATTCAGAAAGGAGAGGTGGAGTCGAGAGATACCAGCCATTCGCCAGAGGAACAAGCTGTACTAAAACACAGGGAAAGCCACAAGACATGTGACAAGACATAGATTAATAGAAATGGGTTAATTTAAATGTAAGAGTTAGTAATAAGCCTAAACTATAGGTCAAACATTCTATAATTAATATTAAGCCTCTGAGTGATTCTTTAGAAACAGCCATGGGATTGGGTGTTTCATTGTCCAGGTTTCAGAGTTATAAAGAAGGCAGCTCAAGACAAGTGTCTCAAATACTTGTAACTTTGTTGTCATTATGTCTCTTGCTTACCAAACCTTTCCTAGTGCCTGGAATGCAGCCCTTGCTATTCCTATCTGCCTCCTCAGACCAATGGCTGAATGTGTTTGAGATGCCATGTCTCAGGAGGATTCTAGGCATCACACGAAGACATAGTGTATAAAGTGATAACATTAATAAACATCTCCATTTACAGAAGAAAGTAAACTACAGGATATGGCAACGGAGCTTGAGATACTTCAGCCATGTTATGAGAATGAATGACGGCAGATACCTGAAGATAGCACTGCTTGGAGGAGTGCACAGGATAAGGCGAAGAGGAAGACCCAAAAAAACTCTGGATAGACAGCATAAAGGAAGACTAGAGCCTTGGGTGTGACAGTAACACAAGCATCTGGGACTGCCCAGGACAGGAACAACTCGACAACTGCCATACACAGGTTGCCCATGCATGCTTAAGCTCACAGTCTGCGGCTATGATGACTCTCACAGTCTGCAGCTATGGCTCACAGTCTGCGGCTATGATGACTCTCACAGTCTGCGGCTATGATGACTCTCACAGTCTACGGCTCACAGTCTATGGCTCACAGTCTACAGCTATCACAGTCTACGGCTCAGTTCACAGTAGGGAAGGCAACCAGCAGGAGAATGAGGCAGCTGGTCATGACTGCTGTCAGAAAGCAGAGATGAATGCCTATGCTCAGTTGGCTTCCTCCTTTTCTTAAAAGAGAGAGAGAGGTTTAATTTTATTGTTTCTAATTATGTGTATGTGAGTGCAGATATACTCAGAGGGCAGAGGTGGCGGATCCCCATGGAGCTGAAGTTACCAGTTGCCCAGCATGGGTGCTGACTGAACACAGGCCCCTGTAAAAGCAGTTTGAGCTCTTAACCGCTGAACCATCCCTCCAGCCCCCACTTTCTCCTTTTTGTTCAGTCCAAGATCCCAGCACACAGAATGGCACTGTTCACAGTTAGGGTAGCTCTTCCTTGCCCACTAGAACCTTCCTGGAAACATCTTCCTCCTAGACATAATCACAGGCATGTTTCCATGGTGATTTTAGATTCCATCAAGCTAATAGTCACAAATAACCATCACTAGACAAGAGTGAGGGCACACACCTTTAATTCCAGCATTTGAGAGGCACAGGCCAGCAGATCAGTGAGTTTGAGGCCATTCTGCACGCTCTTGACTCCAAGGGGAGAAAGGGACCATCACAAGCACCCTCCCCCATTCCTCCCTGAACCTTTGCTCCCCACGGCCGAAGATTGGTGCTTCTCACCAGCTTCCACCCCACAGACTCCCGACCAGGCAACTGCACAGGCTGTTCTTGCCTCTCTAGTAACTTCTGTAACTTTTCTGATTTGATGCTTCAAAAAGGGAGACAAAGAACCTCAAAGGAAGCTGTGCATGGCCCAAGAGTATTCAAATCTAAGAATTTACTAGAAAATCCTGAGATTGTTCTGTATTGGATTTTTTCCCTCCTATTAGATTTTGCTCAATCTCTTATAATAAACTGACTCGAGCATAAAAATACATTCAGGAATTTATGTCTAATAGAAGAGGTTCTAGCAGGAAGTTAAAAAAACAAACCAACAAAATCTCATAAACTAACCAACAAACAAAGTAACTCTAATTCAGGCCATAGGGAAATGCTTTTCAGCCTGTCTTTGGAATGAGACGCTCTTGATCAAACACCAGAGAGTCCCTCATTTCCTTCCCTATGACCCTGAACATCAACCTCCCTGAGCCCTGTTTATTCATCTATAATCAGTGGTGACAGAGTGTGGTGAAATGCTTATTTGCTTAGCATGAGTGAGGTCCTGAAATGGACCCTTACACTACAGAAGAAGCATGAGGCAGAGACAGAGAAGAAAGAGGAAGGGGTGTCTTAGCCAGCCTCTCTGGCTCATCTCTAATCACAACAGCTAAGTGATGTGGGAAGTCCTTCTGTCCATGTGTTGCTTTTATTGGTTGATGAATAAAGCTGTTGCGACCAATGGCTTAGCAGAGTACAGGCAAGCAGGAAATCCGAAAGGAGATAGGAAATCCGAAAGGAGATACGGAGAGAGAGTAGGTGGAGTCAGGAGCCAAAGGAGAATGTTGCCAGATCCTCACTGGTAGGCCACAGCCTCATGGTGATACATAAATTAATAGAAATGGGTTAATTTAAGATATAAGAGCTTGCTAGAAATATGCCTAAGTCATCAGCCAAATGATGCTGTAATTAATATAGTTTCTGTGTGATTATTCAGATCTGAGCGGCCAGGAAACAAAAAAGCAGTCTCCATTAACAGCTAAGGAAAATGATGTATTGAGCCTAGGGATTCAAGGCCACCTGGACAATGCAGTAAGATCCCACATCCAATTTTAAAAAAAAAAAAAAAAGGAGGCGGGTAGCCAACGGCCTGCGGAGCAGCATGCCTAAGTTTTATTGTGACTACTGTGATACGTATCTTACCCATGATTCTCCATCTGTGAGAAAGACACACTGCAGCGGTCGGAAGCACAAGGAGAACGTGAAAGACTACTACCAGAAATGGATGGAGGAGCAGGCCCAGAGCCTGATTAACAAAACAACGGCTGCATTTCAACAAGGAAAGATACCTCCCGCTCCATTCTCTGCTCCCGGGTCCTCCTCGCCCTGGCATGATGCCTGCACCCCACATGGGAGGCCCTCCCATGATGCCGATGATGGGTCCCCCTCCTCCTGGGATGATGCCCGTGGGACCTGCTCCTGGAATGAGGCCTCCCATGGGTGGCCACATGCCCATGATGCCTGGGCCTCCAATGATGAGACCTCCCGCTCGCCCTATGATGGTGCCTACACGGCCTGGCATGACTCGGCCAGACAGATAAGAGCAGAAAGGCTCTTTTTCGGTTTTGTATTTCTTGTTCTGTTTCAGCAGGAGATCACGGTGCTGAGCCTGGGTGTTTTCTAGCTGCATGACAAGCAAGGCTTCCCCTTTCCTCACAGTATAATTTGGAGGGGAGAAGTGGGATTAGAAAAAGTGCAGCATTCGTTTACATTGTGAAATGTGAAAATAAAACTGTCAGCTGTTTGAGTTAAAAAAAAAGTAGTCTTTGAATTATCAAGAAGATCAACAAATCCATCTGTGAAGTTCATGGAACCTAGAATGTACTTAGGAAACAGCAGACCGTGTTCTTAGGCATGGCCCCTTGTGCCTAAGGAACAAACTGTCCCCAGCCCTCCACAGCCAGAAGACAGAACCTACATCTGCAGGAGAGTTTCAGGTGTTGACTGAATGAATGACCTTGGGCAAACTGACTTCTAAAGACTTGGTTTCTCCTGCCTGTACCGGGAGAGCAGCAGAGCCTCTCTCAGACATCACAAAGAGAGGGCACCCATGAATTGTGTGGCAGAGTGCCTGTGTTAACAAATCCCCAGGAAGCAACAGTTTCTCCGTTCATGGTGATGATTATTCCAGAAATCTCATGGGCTCTGGCACCATTTGCTCTGTGTATCCAGAGTCCAACATGTACCCGTGGACTGAACACAGCTAGCCCTGCCTTGGCATGGACGGAGCAATTCCCAGAACACTTCTGAATCACCTTTCCCACACAGGCCTTGACCACAGGCTTGGAGGCAGGGCCATAGTACTCTAGGCAGGAAACGCCAACGATTCTGGTGGCTTGTCCCAAGTGACTTGGTGGGAATAGACGCCGGGTTCACACAGCGCAAGAGTTCTTCCTCACCGCCTCATATCCCATAAAAAGTGTGCAAATGGGAACAGTAAAATGGCTTAGTGGGTTAAGGCATTCGCTGCCATACCTGATGACCTGATTTTAAGCCCCTGGACCCACATGGTGGAAGAAGAAAACCAAATCCCACAGGTCCCTCACCCGCGAACTACACATACACACATACATGCTACACCCACGCCTAAATATATTTAATCTGCAAGGAGGCTAGTGATAGAGCACTTGTCTAGCAAGTGGTAATTTAAAAAAAAATCTGTAAGCTACTGGTCCAAATCATAGGAGCCAGCTGTTCATATTTTCACTCAAATATTTGTTCGGCACCAGGATCAGCACCTGGCAGGTACCAGGTATTATTGGGTCTGCAATGGCACAGCCTCTGTCCTGGGGATCTCAGTGCTCAATGGGAAGGTGAACCCTGAAGTCAATCATCTCCCTGTTAAGGTGAGTGTCCTGAGACATCAGCAAGCAAGGTTCCATTACCAGCACCCGAGGTCACCAGTTTACTCTGAGCTCCATGGATTTCTAGAGGGTTCTGGGGCCACCTTTGAAGGCCTCAACTGTGGATTCCTTCCCTCCCAAGCTTGCCCCCCATCTTCTGAGCTACACTATTTTCTAGGTGAGGGAACTGGGGCAACAGGGAAGGGAAGTGATGTGCCCAGTGCAGCTCAGCATGAGGTTAGGAAGTTTCTGTGCCTCGAATGGTGCAGCCCCCAGCTGGCCCAGAATGATCTGCTGATTTAATCTGCTGATGAGGGAGGGATTTGGCACCAATGCCTGAGAAACATATTTTATCGGCCCCATCTTACAGAGGAAAACAGGTCCAGAGCTCATTTGCCTACACTCAGGGTCAACACCAGAACCAATCAGAGCCTGGAGCCTGGCCTTCTGGAGGCTTCACCCCTACACAGTTTTCTTCTAGCTAAGAAGCAACTTCCCTCTCTTGGAACTTCCTCTGCATTTGGCTGAGCTTTTCTTCAGCATCTATTACCAGTTACTGTTAACTGTTGTCTGTTATTAGTGACTATCATGCCTACCTACTAGTTACAGTCCTGCCTCTGTGTGTGTGTGTGTCCCGTTCAGGTTGTGAATGTCTTAGCAGGAGGATCTGGAGCTCGTGTATAACAGTCACTGCAAATGGTCTTCACTAAAGACACAAATTCTGCCAGGCAGGGTCCTGAGCATATGGTTCTTACTTCCTTCCACTCTTATTTTCTGTGAAGTATGGAGATCACCCCATGTTACAGATGGGGTCCAGCTCAGTTCTACCAAGCTGACAGGCAACCCTCAAGAACTGGAATCGATTCCCTCATATGTCTCAGCTCCTCTCTCGGCCTGCAATCTCACAGGAGGCCTGCCAAAGGAGCCCAAGGCACATAGAGGACTGTCCTTTTCCAATCCCATAGAATCCGGAGTCCCTGGCTGCTCCAGCATAAATGATTCTTTGGTCATTTCTACACAAGAGCGGAGCGTGGGGCCAGTGAGATGGTTTAGTGGGTAAAGGCACTTGCGCACTTGCTGTCACTGCCAAGCTGAGTTCTACACCTGGACCCACATGGTGGAAGGATAGAACCAAGCCCTACAAGTTGTCCTCCCATCTCCATGTGCATACATACCAAGGTGCCTGCATTTGTGTACATGCACACACACATGCACACACACACACACACACACAGAGAGAGAGAGAGAGAGAGAGAGAGAGAGCAAGAAAATGTTTTCCCTAGCATGGGGTCATGTAACAATTATAATTAGATTTTACAAGTAAAAAGACTCATATACACCCAAGTAAATAAACTCAACTTTTTAAAACTTTTTTTTTGAGACAGGTCGCACTATGCAGCCCTGGCTGGCTGGAACTCGCTATATAGACCGGGCTGACCTCAAAGGCACAGCCTACCTCTGCCTCCCAAGTACTGAGATCAAAGGCATGTGCCACCACACCTGACTCAAAAGCAATTTTATGAAGAGCAGAAACTCCTGCTCTAGCCCATCCACACGCAAGGGGACCTTGAACTTCAGAACTTCAGCAACGTGTTACATCTGTAACACTCATCAGAATCAACACGTTCCATGTTTCCCTAATTAAAAAAACAAAAACAAAACCCAAAACCTCAGCTTTCAGCATCCAGTGTTCACTGGCAAAGCACCAGTCGCTGATTCAAAGATGAGGTAAGGGGATGGCTTACAGCAGCCACCTCGCTACACAACCCTGGCAGAGCCCGTCTCAGCTAGGCATCCTTGCAGACAGGGATGTCTTAGCATCCGTGAGCTGGCTTGCTTCTGGTGGCACTCACAAGCTAACTGTCTCATGAACTTTAACTAACATATAAACTGCAGGTGCCCACACTGAAATACTGAATGGCCAACAGCACCCCGTGGATATTAGGAAGCCCCTGGCTGGTGCCAGCTGCCACGAGATAATCCCAGTACAGTGTTCCCAATCTCACCGGATAGCTGTTGGACTTGTTAGACAGCTGGTGCTGACAGCTGAGTGCCCAGATCCTCAGGTACCCGAGGGACCATGTGACCTCCTACACCTGCCTATCTGGGCTATCCTGTCCTCTAAATACTGGAAATGTATCAGATCCTGTTCTAATCAATAACCAATTATAAAATACCTACTGTAGGAGATGCAGAGATTGGACAAACCCCTCATGTCGTCCCCTAAAATGCTAACACTGTAACCAGACAGCGAGGCCTGGAAACAAAAGGAGCTGAAGAGAAGTGGGTAAAAGGAGGAGACCACAGGGGAAGGAGGGAGTCTCGGCCTGCGGAAGGATGGCCAGCTTCCATTCCGCCTCTGCATGCTACAGTGAGAACGTATAACTTCTGTAACCAGACAAGAATGTATTTAATTAAATTAGGTGGTTCTCCAACACTCAAAAAATAAAAATAACAGCACTGTTGACTTTGCATAAATGTAAGCCATATTTTCTGTCGTTCATTTGCAAAAGGAGCCAAGTTCAAGGACGCCACATGAAACCAGCAGAAATGAGTGGCAGGCAACATGGTCTTCATTTCTAAGAACTCCGGTTCTCACCTGTATTTTAAATAAATTTAAAATAAAAAATGGAACCAAAATAAATCTTCTAATGAGCCACCCCAGAAGCCGCCTGGCTTGGAACGTTCAACTCCAAAGCCACAAGAAAAGAGGGAAGCAAGGGACTGCATGCCTGCCGGTGGGGAGTGTTCGTCCCCTTCCCTTCAGGTCGTAACTCAGTTCAGCTTAGAAAGTGTCGTCAGTAATTATCTGTCCCTTCTGCTTCTGCAAAGGTCCTTTTGTGGGGTGGGACCCCAGGATGCAGAGCAGGCCTCTACCCCTGCAGCTGGCTTCACTCCACATAAACCCTGAGCAAATGTTTAAAAGAGTATTGATTTGAAGGACAGCCAGCGTGTCTGCTTGCCAGAGTGGCCTTGGTTCCCAACCACAGGTGTCCTCCTCTCCTGCTTCTCCCACGGCCTGCTCTAGGGTGGCTCAAGGACAGACAGGAGAATGAGGAAGGATTTGGGGTGCTGCGGTGGGCCACACTTATCTCCCCACTCCACAGTGTGGCAGTGCCCTTGAGCTCCAGTAGGAAGGAGGTGCCACACTGCAGGGTTGATGTGGGGATTAAACTCAGTGACACTCCTTTGAGACAGTCTTCATGGGTGACCGGGGGAAAGGAAAACTGTGGAATGTAGTCAGCGCAGGTGACAGGTTATAGGGATACAGAAAGTAAAACAAGGGACAGAGATGAGACCCACATACACACTCCTTGAGACCTGGCTCAAGGAGAGGGACCTGCAGTCCTGGATCCAGCAACCGTCACAGAGGCCTCTGTCCAATCAGCCAATTCATGGAGGCTCAAGTACATTAACGCACTTGTTCAAGGCCACAGTTAAGAGATAGTCAGACTTAGGGATGCCTAACACGTGCGTGCATGCATCTGTGCATGTGTGCATGTGCGCGCATGTTCCTAGTACAGGACGCCATCTTGCACAGGCTCTATATGTGAGCTACCTCTCTCACTTGCTTTAGGGTTTCCTAACCTTACTTTGGCATGAAGAAGGAGCAGCATTTAGTACCCCAGCCCTTCTGGCAGCTCCTCTTTAGTTATGTGATTACCTCCTGCCTCTTGCCTTAAATCAAAGCAAGGGAAGCCTGGGAGAGTACCAAAGCTGGCCCGGACTAGGCCACTGTTTGGACGTTGTCTGACTGATGTCCACTCCCGTGGTAGATATAAACTGTTCCTCAGTCAGCAGCCAGCAGAAGAGGCTTCTGTGTTTGTGTTGATTGGAAAATCATTTGTTCTCGTGACTCATCATGAAAGTCTCCTCCCCTCCCAGACCGACACTGCCAGCCTCAACTCCTCAGCTGCGGGATGAGAAGCGGGCTGGGCTACCCTGATGGCTTTACACTCTCACGTCACACTCATAATTCACAACTGTGGCAAACTATGAGAGCCAGGACAGGCCCTCAGACGCGCTTTAGACTTCAGCTTATCTCAGCTTCCCTATTTATAAAAGGAAAGTTGAGCTCCTTCTGCCAACTGGTACAATTTTGGTAAGGAGGCCCTGCCCACCCTCTCGCCCTTCACCCAAGATTTCATTTGTGTCCCAAAGGCAAACAGAAAATGTGACTCAAGTAGCAGGCGAGCAACGTGTATCTGTCTCCATGGCACAGCTGCCTAAAAAGGGAGTTTCTGAACTACCTCTCAGGCCCAACCCTGTGGCACTCGAGTCCCTTCAGAGGAGAGAACGCCTCTGTCTGGAGGTGAGAGACAGTGATGCTGTATCTCTGTTTTTCAGGAGTGTCTGCAGCTGTGCTGAGCCTCTGCATCTCCCCTGCAGACTGCGGAGCCTCCATTCCAGAAGCTTCTGGACTTCCAACGACTGACTTGAAACTTTCAACTTTCTGATGGTAGAAATGCCATCTATGTGCTGTTGAAACCACATTTTCCGTTTTGTATTTTGATCATTTCCAGGTTAAAAATATGCAGTAAGATACTCCTGCCATGACACTGGACCCCAATCCCGAAGCAAAAATCCAAGACCCTACACAAACTACACTAAGCCAGGGCGTTCCTCCAGCTAGGTGTCCTCACTGAAATTCAGATTTGTGATACTTCCAGGTCACTATGGATTTATCCCAGCACAGCCCCTGTAGGTCGGGCATTGCTGTATCTGTTACACCAGCGGATGAGAAAATGAAAGCAAAAGGCAGCTGTGGAGTCTCCCAGGACAGTGGCTCTCATCATGTGGCCCACAGGACCCTAAAATGTGAGTCATTTTACTGTATATGACCAAAATACCAGTCCCCTGAGTGCCAGGGTGTGTGTGTGCAGAATTATGCCAAGAATAAGGTAGTGTATGCAAATGAGAAGTAGGGGTGTGTTCCCACTCTTGGTGACACCCCACTGGGTTTCAGCAGGCTCTGTGTTCAAGTTAGGGTTGTGTGTCCCAGCCAGGTACCCAGGTTGTTGACCCTTCCTCTGACCCTAACAGCCTACCTAGCAACAAAGGAACAGCCATAGACTTTCAGCTGGCTCTGAGGAAGGTGCACTCGGCACTGTCCAGAGGGCTGCTCCCTCTGAGTGCGGCTCTGAAAGCTAGGGCACCATGGGAAGCCATTTTGAACTTAGTACACAATCGCTGCTGGTAAAGATAGAGGAAAACGGACAGTCCCGAGAACCAGTCACTCAGTTGTGGATCTCTGCACGTTGTGTGGCAGCAGTGTAAGAGGACCCATTTCTTGCTGGAGCACTGGACAGGTGTTCCACACTGCTCAAAAGAGTCACGGTGCTGCCGAGCGCTTTCCGCCACACTGCAGGCGTGTACTCCAATGTCTTCCAGGAGTTCCGAAAAAGAAGCAAAGACCTTGATTCCCTAATTCCCAGCTCTCAGACTCTTGCTGCCCTGGCTGCTGTGAGCTAAATGGCTACCATCCCATTCAATAGGCAGCAGGAGCCATCTTCAGCACTCCAGGGACACCTGGAGAGGCCTCTGCAGTGATGACTGCAGTTGACCGCCTCCTGGAAGGACAGCCTCTGCCAGGGATGCCTGAAGCAGCCTGTACCTGACCTTTTACAAGCACAAGCCTTGATGAACTCCAGATAACCCTGCAACCATTTCCTGGTAGGCCAGATGTGGAACATGTCCCATGGTGGTTTGCACACGCTTCTTAAACTGTGGTTTTGGCTCCATGTATCGGCATGCTACTGATTGGATGAGCCACACAACCTTCGCAACAGTGGAAGGGTTATGAACAGGAAATGACCAAACCCAACTGAAAACCAAACCTGCAGTGAGCCCGAGATGCTCACCCATGCTGCACCTCCACTATGGCTTATTCTGAACACACAACATGCAGTGGGCATGGTCTCTTGCCCCACTCACCTCTGGCTACTATGGCTACTCAGTTGTCAAACCCTGGAATAAACAAAAGCTGGAAATCACAGCATCCAAGAGTTGCTCCTAGCAAACCCTCAGCTGGTGACTGGCACAGAGGCATTTCACAGCTGTAGGAAACCCTAAGGTCAAGCCTTGAACCCATCTCTTTTATAGATAAACTGAGGCTCAAGGAAAGATGCAGTTCACAGTGAAGTGGGAAGGGTGGGCAGTCTAGAAGGCTCCTTGCCCCACATCTCTCCCATCAGTCAACCCATAATTGAGTGTCTGTGAGGTACAGAGCAGGGCCGAGTTAAGCCAGCAGGCAAACTGCCTGTCCTCAGGGCACTCGCACCCCACTTGGCAAGTGTTAGCTTTCTAACTGTACCAATAATTGAGATATTCAGCTTATAAAGAGAATGCTTTAGTTCATGTGTTTTGAGGTTTCAATACAGAGTTGATGGCCTCTGGGGACATGGCTGTTGTGATGCTTTGGGGACATGGCACTACTTTATGTCAGAAAGGAATACCGCTTACCTCATGGCCAGGAAGCAAGAGAAGAAAAGAGGAAGGAGAAGGAGGAAGAGGAAGAGAAGGTGAAGAAGCCGGCCCTGATAGCATATTTGTGTGATCCTACCATGGAGGAGATGGAGTCGGAGGACAGGAGATTAATACCAGCCTTGGATATTTGGGGGGTTTTAGGCAAGCCTGGGCTACATGAGAAAAAGGAAAAAAGTCAGGAGGGAGCTTGGGGCTTTAAAGGATTTGCTGCTCTTGCCAGATTTTGTTCCTAGCACCCACACCAGGTGCTCACCAGCACCTGTAACTCCAGCTCTAGGGAATCAATGCCCTTTCTGGCCTCCATGGGCACCGCACACACGTGTTCACACACACATGCGCACACATAACTAAATTTCTTTTCATCTAAAACAGAGGAGGACAGATAAAAGGGGTCTAGGAATCCACTGCCCCTTCAAGTGCCCCTTCCTGTACCTGAGATTTCTGTCTAGGCCCCACTTCTTAGAGATTCCTCCTCCAAATAGCACCACTGTGGAAATAGCGCCTTTAACGGGTCATTGGTTCTCACCCTTCCTCACGCTGTGCTGTCCCCCAACCATAAAATTACTTCCATTGCTACTTTGTAACTGTAATTTTGCTACTGTTGCGAATCGTAATGTAAATATTTGTGTTTTCCGGCAGTCTTAGGCAAACCCTGTGAAAGGTCATTCAACCTTGCCTTTGAAAGAAAGGGGTTGAGACCCACAGGTTAAGAATCGCTGTTAGAGGGCTGCTTTGGAGTCAACCTAAAGCTGTAAACGGGGGAATAAAGAGAGGAAGTCAAGAAGGGTTATAGAGCAAATGAAAGGGAGAGGGGTGTGGGTGTGAGTGTGTGTGTATAGGTGTGTGGGGTGTGAGTGTAGTGTGTGTGTGTATGTATATGTGAGTGTGTGTGTGTGTGAACCTGTGTGTCAGTTTGTGTGTATGTGTGTGTGAGCCTGTGAGTGTGTGTGAGTTTGTATGTATGTGTGTGTGAGCCTGTGTTTGTGTGTGAGTGTGTGTATGTGTGTGACAAGGCTCCTGTAGCCCAGGCTGACCTCTAATTCAGTGTTGGTGAGGATGGTTTTGGACTCCTGATCACCCTTTCTCTCACCTCCCAAGTGCTGGGATTACAAGTGTGTTCACCACCTCAACTACCACTCCAGGCTCAAACAGAAGACCTTGACAGAGTAACTCAGGACAGGGGAGGATCTGACCTGGGAGCTCTCTCAACAGTCACTTCAGTTAGCGGATGCCCCAGAAGGTGACCCCACACTGAGCAATCAGCCCCAAACAATATACTAAATGAGCTCAGTAGATTGTTTCCGTAAATGTATACGCAAGTGTGTGACAACCAGGAGACCATAGAAATAAGGTTCAGTCAGACACACTGACAAGTGTCACAGGTCAGTGAGTCACACCAAGAGGGAAGGTGGCAACCGCCCCTCCTTCTGATCATTGTTAGCTACCCTCTGGGTTCACTTTTATCAACTGAACACAGGCAGAGCAGAGTACACCACACCATTGCGGGCTCCCCGGAGCCTTCCCTCTGTTCCTCCACTGGAAATGGACAGGATGGAGATATTTACACTGTGAAAACTGACAAACCCCACACAGCAAGGCGCTGTCTTTGGAAGAACTAGACACCAAACATATGCTAACACCACAGTCCTCCAAGCCACCAGCCACTGTGAGAGGCTGTGTCTTCCTGGGGATGAGGAAGGAGTTCCTAGCCCCCCACCCCTGGGAAGGCGGTAGTCAGGCCTTAATGTGTGGGCATTTTTGGTAGCTTGGTAGATCTATTTGTTTAAAAGAATATGGTTCTTTTTGATGGACGTGGTGGTGCACACCTTTAGTCCCAGCACTCAGGAGGCAGACATTGATCTCTGAGTTTGAGGCCAGCCTGTTCTACATAATAAGTTCAAGGCCAGCCAGGGCTATACAGTGAAATTTCACCTCAAAGGGTGTCCAGGTCTCCAGTATCCCATGACAGCTATGTAACCAGTGATGACCTTCCAATTCTCCTGCCTCCACCTCCCAAGTGCGCCACCATGCATGCCCCATTTATGCTGTGCTGGCAGCAAACCCGTCTCTACACATGCTAGGCAAGCACTCTACCAGCTGAGCCACAGACTGGCCCTTTGGCTTTTTGGTAAATTAGCCCTCCATGTTCAAGGGCTGGGTACATAGCTCAGTGGAAGAGTGTTTACCCAGCAAGCATAAAGCCCTGTGTTCACTCCCCAGCACTAGGCCACAATTGAAGTGGGAGAGGTTCCTAATTTTTAAAGTGTATCAGAGAGACTACAATTGAAAGGGGCCTCACAGAGAATCTTTGCATAAGGCTCCGCCGAAAACTCTCAACCTGTGGATCACACGACCCCAAGCAAGCCCCTGTGTACTGTCCAGGCTTGCCTGGCTTCGTGGCAGCGCACATCCTTCTGGGCATTCCTTGTCTGCCCCGGGTGCTGCTGTCTCCCTCTGCGCTCTGTGCCCACCACCTCTGGGGGGATTTGGTGTTTGGACTCAGAGTCACTGAGCACCTCTACAGTGGCTCTCATTCAGGACATATTAAAGATGGCATCCCAAGTGCTCAGTGCAGTTGGCATTTACAAATACTGTCTACCCTTCCTCTGCATGGTACTGGCTAACACACAAGAGCTCAGTGCAGTTGGCATTTACAAATACTATCTACCCTTCCTTTGCATGGTACTGGCTAACACACAAACCAGATGTTCCTAAGAATCTACAGACATCCACCGGCAACCCCGGACTGTGCTCTTACCCTTGGGAGCCAAGTTCCCTCAACCTTGTCGCTAATTTTGTGAATGCCATCTGTGGCTTCTCCCTGACCGATGGCAGACAAGTTCCTCCTAGGGACAGCTGGCCTGCCACATAAGCACTCTCGGTCTTCTGGAAGTGGGAGGAAGGCAGGCAGCTGCTCCCTGGATGTGGCTAACACTAATTCACCCCTCTAGGCAGCTGAGTGGGTACCAGGCTTGCTCCCTCCCCTGGCTTCCTTTCTGCCTCCAGCCATGAGTGTTCTCAGCATTCTGGAGCAGCTGCAGGGAGGATGGGATGGTTGGTTCCCACTGAGGGTTCCTCTTCACTCTCAGAGTGAAGGTCACATCTTCGGGCTAAGGGGAAGCATTCCCTAGCCACCTCAGCCAGGACTGAGGCTGTCTCCAATGTCAAACCACTGTCTCCCATGCGAGATTTCCACCTCTCCTCGGGCAGGTGTACAGTCTTGGCAAGTGCTCCATCAATCCTGAATGAATGAACAAACTCAAGAACGGATCGAGGGCAGCTGTGTGGATGCTGCACAGCTGGCAGAGCCACTGTGAGTCTCCAGCAGGTGCATCTAAAAGCCATTTCCGGCTGTCCAAACTATAAAGAGAGCTGACCACTTGGGATTCCTCTGGAAATAACAGGCACTTCCTTCTCTTCGGGTTTTGCTTTGAGAACTCACTTCCTGTGGGTTCGGAGTCCTTCCTTCTGCTTAGCTGTGGATAATCAGGCAGGTTATCCAACCAACCCTGGGCCCTGTGCTGTTTGACTGGCAGGGAAACAGAGGCTCACACACCACCAGAGACAGCCAGAAGCACTAGAACTAGGTGGGACATGACCACCTCACTTTCAGCCCACAGTCCTTCCCAGTGACCCAGCCTGCAGAAGAGCCCAGACCAAAGCATCGAAATCAGTGGTTCTCAACCTTCCTAACACTGGGGGCCCCATCCATAAAATCATAACTATAATTTTGCTATGTTATAAACTGTAAATAGTTGTGTTTTCCGACGGTCTTAAGCAACCCCTGTGAAAGGGTCATTCGACACCCTCCTGACAAGGGGCCCACAGACTCCAGTGGGACAGTCTTGTTAATAGCAAGCCCAAGGATCAGAGCTGTAGCTGAGTTGGTAGAGTGCTTGCCCAATATCCAGGAGGACATGGGACCAAACGGTCCCTGGCACCTCAAAAACTGGGTGTGGTGGCTGTAATCAGGTAAGAGCATGAGGCCTTGGGGGGGAGTGACAAAATAAGTCCTAATGCCTCACTACCCGCAGCATTTCCAGCAGCTGCCTCTTTCTCACCTCTCTCTCTCTCTCTCTCTCTCTCTCTCTCTCTGCCTCAGGCAAGAGCCTTCTGATTCCCTATGACCCAGCAGCTGCCTCCAGAATGCTTTCTCCCTGGAGCTCCCAGCCACTCTTGGATTCCAAGATTTAGCTTGCATGACTCAATTCTCCATTTTGCTCTTCATTCCTGTACAAGCCTCAGTTTGCCTACGGGTAAAATGGAGAAATAATTCCTATTCTGTTGTCCTCCCAGGATCACACAATCTCGCTTCTCAACTGTCCACTGTGCAGACAATTCTGGTCATATCAACTCTGTGACTGCTTCCTGCTCTCCTCCAGAGTCCTGCAATCATCCCCTAGTCAACTGAGTTCATTCTCCCAGGGTCTGTCTCCCTCCCAGCCCCACCTTTCTCTCAGCTTCCAGCCTCCCTGTCTACATGCCCCTCCTCCATCTTTCTCGCTCTCTGTGGGGCCTTGCTTCCACAGGAAGTTCCCACAGTTTCTCTCAATTTCACATCCCAGAGCTCTACAGTCTTCACGTGGAGACTGGGCACTAGGATAAAACCAGCCCTGGCCAGAGGCCTAGACAGTCCATCTGTACGTCCTCTTTTTAGTGCTGGAGGATTCTCAGAAATAATGCTAAATGGTGACCCTTCTGCCTATAGTCTGGCCTAGGTCTCAACTACTCATTTTACTTCCCAAATGCCTCCTCTCGGGAGGGAAGGCAATGTCTCCAGTAGACCATCTATGCAGCAGGACTCAAGTGTGGTAGCCATTAAGGAATGAAGCACGGGACTGGAGAATAGTTTGGAGGTTAGGAACACTCGTTCTTCGGAAGGACTGGGTTTATTCTCCACACTCACATGGTGGCTCACAGTCATCTGTAACTCCATTTCCGATGGGTCCAATGGCCTCTTTGAACCTCTGCAGACCTCTGCATACACCAGGCACACACACATACACACATGCAGGCAAAACACTTATACTCAAAATCTAAAGAAAGAAAAAAAGAAAGAAGGAAGGAAGGAAAATGGACCAAGGCAGTATTCCCCACAGGCCACACCAGCCACCAGGGTGTGCCAACCAGAGAACTCTGGGGTCTATAAAGCCAACTGTGAACTCTTCAGTGCCATCAGTTCACAGCTCGGGAAGGAAGAAATAATGGCATCTGGCAGGAATGCAGCTGAGGCTCACCCCGTGGGATGCCCGGGGTGTTGGCAGAGAGGGAAGGAATGCCTAAGCCTCCTGGGACACGACGAGAAGACTGACTTCAGAGAAAGGTCAATGGTTCAACTGGGTCTTGAAGGGTGAATCAGAGTCTGTGGAGGCTAAACTTTGGAGGGAGTAACGGAGCATTCTAAGCAGGGATAAGGGGGTCCCAGGAACTGCAGTAATTTCTGAGGCTGGAGTAGAGATTTGTATGTGGGGATGAGGTTAAGGCCAAGGCCAAAGTGCAACCTTGCAGCACAAGGAACATGTGCTTGGAAAGATCAAAACACCCAATCAGCTTTCTATCTGGTGAGAGGGCTCTGACTGCAGTGACATCACAGGTGATACTGTCCCATGGTTCCTAAGTAGCCATGGGGGAAACAGTACATAGGTTTCAGGCAGCCACTGGGGTCTGGAAGTCTGCCCTCAATAAAAAATGAGGAAACTATTTTATTAACAAACATATGTGGTCAATTAGATGATTATTTCCAAGTACTGATTCCGTGAAAATAAGCAAGGCACAGATCTATATCCCGTTGATGTTTTATTTGGTCATGTGACTGGCTGTGATTACTGAAAACTGGGTAGAAGTGATAATGTTCTCATGCAGAGAGGATGCTAAGTACAGAGAGGATGCTTAGATATCTACAGACAGAATGCTTAGACATCTACAGAGTGGACATCTGAAGAGGCATGATGTGTGAAGAGGCATCAGGTAATCTTTTTCTTGTTCTGTCTCTAAAGATGAAAATGATGCACACAGACAGAAGCAGCTCCCTCAACCTAGGTCCTCACAAAGTGGACACTTGGAACAAACCTTCTGGCTTACTGACAACTAGAGAAGAGCCATAAGACCATGGTCTGGAACATCCTTGTACTGATATTTTCCATGAGCAATAGTCACTCAGAAGAAGAGCTCTGGAGGGTGGAACACAGCACAACCACAGCAGAAGCTAATGGAGAAGAACTGTGTACATGAGATAACAAGGCCAGGTTACAAAGATGCATACATACTATGATAAGGAGTTGGGAGCAAGGGAGACTCAACAAAAACCTTCCATTATCTTCTACACCTAGTTGTTTGTTTGTTTGTTGTTGTTGTTTTGGGTTTTGTTTTATTTTTTATGATCTCACTATGTAGCCCTGGCCTAGAACTCACAGAGATCCACCTACCTCTGCCTCCTGAGTTGCTGGTATGTACCACCAAACCCAGCACGAACCCAGACTTTACTAATCCTTTCCACTCTAAAACCCCTGCCCCACCTCACCTCCCTGTAGCTCCTTATTGTTTAATCTCTTTCCTGGGACTTCTCAAGTAAACAGCTTTAAAATTTCTGGCTTAAGAAGACTGAAACATCTTAAACATACCTAAAACAATGAGACTGAAGCAGGAATTCAGTCTCCTTGTGGGCGTTACAGCTTAAATGGAAAGGTATTCTGGCAGCTGGGAGCCAAGGAATACCACAGAATCACACCACACAACAAACCTCACACAAGAGATTTATTGGAAGGGAAAAAGACCAGGAGGGTGGCTGCCTCTGCTTGCGCAAAATCACAGCAGCAAACTAAACAGGACACAGGGCTTATACAGAGCTTCTTTGGAAGGGGGTGGGGCTTTCCAGGGTGGAGACTGGTGGGATTTCGTCCAGAGATTGGGCTTTTTACTCTGTAGGGTGGGGGCAGGGTCCAGCAGTTAGAATAGTTAGAGTATTCTGAGGGTGGAACCTCGCAGTTAGAGGTCCTCAGGGAGGGGCTTGGTCACTGGTGTGACTAGAGGGGCCCCCGTGCTCCTCACAACAAAAAAAACAGGACACATGCATGCAGTGCCCATGGAAGCCAGAAGAGGGTATCAGATCCCCTGGCATCCTCTGTGATCCCCTGGGATGGCGTTACAGCTGGCTGTGAGGTGCCTGTGAGTGCTGAGAATCGAACTCTGGTCCTCTGGGAGAGCAGCCATCTCTCAGCCTCAGTTCCCACTCTTTAAGGAAGACCTAGTGGCACCTCTAAAACTGTTCGCAAAACAGGACGGGAAGAGACACTCCCAAATTCCCTCTATAAAGCCAGCATTACTGACACCAAGGCCAGATAAAAACACAACAAAAAAGAAAAGTACAGCCCAACTTCCCTGATGAACAGAGATGCAAGAACTTTTAACAAAATCCAAGAACACACTAGCAGGGCTGGAGAAATGGCCCCGCCATTAAGTGCATTTTCCTGCAGAGGACAGAGATGTGCTTCCCAGCACACACATGGCAGCTGACAACCGTCTAACTCCGGTTCCAAAGGGTCTGATACCCTATTCTGTCCCCCAGAGGAGCCACACACACACAATGCTTACACACACATGCAGGCAAACAACTCGTGCACATAAGGTTTTTAGTCTTAAAATTAAAAACAAACAAAAAAATGGAAAACATCATAACCAGTTGGTTTCATCCCAGAGAAGCTAAGGTTGGTTCCACACATGCAAACCAAAGATATGACCAATCACATGACTATACATGTTCACCGTGATACAGAAAGACACCTAAAGGTTCAATATGCTTCATGATAAAAAGATAAAGTATACTAGGAACTAGGAGCCGATGGAACACATGCCAGCGTAAATAAAGGCTGTATGTAGCAAACCTATAGCAAGGATCAGAGCATTCCCTGTGAACTCCAGAAGGAAACAAGGATACCCACTTTCTCCACTCATCAGCATGGAGCTTAAAGTTTCAGAGCTCTCAGATACGAAGATGTGAACGGAATAAAAGCAGGAAAAGAAGTCAAACTGCTCCCAGCTGCGGATGACATGATCCTACACTAAAGGACCTTACAGACTCCACCAGAAAACTTTTAGATCTGAAAAACATTTTTAGTAAAGTGTCAAGAAGAAAAAAAAAAGCCTGTAGGTTTTATATGTGCCAAAAATGAACTCAACTAAGGAAAAATATTAGGAAAAATATTCCATTCTCAATAGCTTCAAGATAAAGAAACAATAAGCCTAGGAATAACCCTAACACAAGAGGTAAAAACCTCTACAGGGAAAACTTTAAGACATTGAAAAAATAAATTAAAGTAGAAATAGATAATACAAAGACCTTTCATGCTCATGGTTTGGCAGTATTGAGAATGCGAAATATCTATACCACTATTAGAAGTGTAGAATTAATCTATAAATTCAGTGCAATCCCTATCAAAATTTCAATGATATTCTTGATGGAACTAGAAAAAGCAATCTGAAAATTCAGACAGAAACACAAAAGACCATGATAGTCAACTCAATGCTAAGCAGAAAGAACAGTGCTAGAGGAGGCACAATACCTGAACTTAAACTATCCTACTGAGCCACAGTGACAGAGACTGCATGGCAAAGGCTCAAATACTGATGTGTAAAACAACGATCAGAAATTGCTGTGGGACAACGGTTTGATCCAGTCAATTGTATTTTAATAAAACGCTGATTGGCCAATAGCCAGGCAGGAAGTAGAGGTGGGGCAATGAGAACAGGAGAATTCTGGGAAGAGGAAAGGCTCAGTCTGCAGTCGTGACCCAGACACAGAGGAAGCAAGATGTGACTGCCTCGCCGAATAAGGTGCTGAGCCACATGGCTAACACAGACAAGAATAATGGGCTAATATAAGTTATAAGAGTTAATAAGAATTCTGAGCTACTAAGCCAATCAGTTTATAATTAATGTAGACCTCTGTATGTTTCTTTGGGACTGGGCAAGACAGAAACCTCTGTCAACAGAAAGAACCGGACAGGACAGAAATCTTGGTCACAGTTGTGGTAACTACATTTTGATAATGGTATCAATAGCATAACTGGGGAAAATCCTATTCAGCAAAAGATGCTGGCAAAAAACAAAGAAATAAAAAAAGAATATTACAGAAGAATAAAACTGGATGTGTGTCTCTCACCTTGCACACAAACACAATCAATTTAAAGGAGATCAAAGACTTTATTTTAAGGCTAAACCTAACACTTCTAAAGAGAAACACTTCAAAATGTAGGTACAAATAAGAACTTCCTGATGGAAGGAAGCCAAATAGCACAGACAACAGACCCATGAACTGACAAGCAAGATTATGAGGAATTAATGCTCTTGGTAGAAACAAGGCCTGCAGAATGCAATCTTTGCCGTCTCTATACTTCAGTCAGAGGTTACCATCTAGACAATATAAAGAACCGAAAAGTCCCGGTAGTGATGGCACTTTAATCCTAGCATTCGGGAGACAGAGCCGGGGGACCTCTGAGTTTGAGGCCAGCCTGGTCTACAGAGCTAGTTCCAGGACAGCCAGGGCTACACAGAGAAACCCTGTCTTGAAATAAAGAACTAAAGAAAGAAAGCATGCCAAAATCCCTCCAACTAACAAGTGGGCCATTGAGCTGAACAGTTCTCAAAAGAAACACAACTGGTCAATAAATGGTTTTGGTTTGTTGGGGGATTGTTGTTTCAAACATGTTCGACATCCTCAGCCATCAGGGAAATGCAAATCAAAATGGCTTTGAGACTCCATCTCACCCTAGTCAGAGTGGTCATCCTCAAGAAAACAAGTGACAACGAAGGCTGAGGTAAGAAGGATCCTTGCTCTCTGCTGGTGGGAGTACAAACCGGTGGAGCCACTACGCAAATCCGTGCATAGCTTTCTCACCGAACTGGACTGCCACACGACCCACTCCACCACTCCGGGCTCTCTGTCCTACCGCAGAGATCCTTGTTGACTGCGGATCTAGTCCTAATAGCAAAGAAACGGAACCAGCCTAGCTGTCCAGCCACTGGTGAGTGGATATAAAAATGCAGGATATATAAATTCACATGGGAATTTTATTAAGCCACAAATAAAACTGAAATTTGCAGGAAAATGGATGAAACTGGGAGATATTATATTGAGGCAACCCAAGCTCAGAAAAATAAACATCCCACATTCTCTCTCATCTGCTGGCCCTGGCCTCTAATATCTGTGTATGTGTAGTGATGTTATTGTACATTAGCTATTTGAGTGTGAGTATATATTATGAAAAGAGAAAGGATTTAAGGAAAGGGAATAAGATGTGGTGGTTTGAAAAAAAAAGAAAAAAAGGACCCCCCAGAAGCCCATAGGGAGTGGCACTATTAGGAGTGTTGCATAATGTCCCACTGGCCTCGGGCCAGAGGGATAGTAAGCAGCTTCCACCAGCTATGAAACCCCGCTGGGTTATACCTGGCCTAGCTCCGGTGTTTTTACTCAGTCCCTAATCCATCCTTTGTGTTACAGATACCTTTCATTGCCCTATGTAAATCTTGTCTGAGAGTTTCCCATGGATACAAAGCCAATGCAAAACTTGGTCTAGAGGAAGCCTGGAAAACCCTGGTACCTCAGGAATCAGGTACTTGCACCTGGCATTGTATTTTCGGAAACTTCAGGTTGTTTTGAGATATGAAAATCTACTAGCTAAAGTGCAAATATAGGAAAAAAATAAGATGCCCAGAGGCAAAGGAAAAGAGCTTCAGTTCACGGAGACTGAGCCCCTGCAGCCACAGAGGCTAAGTTCTTTCTTATGCGTCTGAGTCTTCATTTCACCCCCCCTCCCCCGCATGAATCCACAGAGCCGATTAGGCACGACAAGGAGGTGTGGTTTTGTTGGAGTGTCACTGTGGGGGTGGGGCTGAGATCTATTATGCTCCTTTATAAGAGTTGCCCTGGTCATGGTGTCTCTTTATAGCAACAGAAACCCTAAGACAGGAGTTAGTACTAGGGACTGGGGTATTGCTGTGATAGGCCTAACCACGCTTTTGTGTGGAGGAATGCAGACTTTAGAAGCTTGGATTAGAAAAGCAGTGGAGTGCTAAGCACTGTATAATGGGCTATCCTCGCAGGAGCAGGGACGACAGTGGTGCTGAGAGTGCTTTGAACTGTGCAGGGCTGGCTTAAGAGGTTTCAAAGGAGAAGTGTAATGGTCTGTCTCTTTAAGAGACAAGCCACGCCCACTCGCTTCCTGCTTACCCCTTAGCCTCTCTCTTTTCTCTTCCCATCTCCCTCTCTGAGAGGCAGCTCTTTCTCTCTCTCTCCCCTCTTCTCCCCTTTTCCCTTTCCCTCCATAACCCACCTAATAAATGTCCAACTTCACTCTACATGGTGTGCCTGTCTCTCTCACCCTCCTGCTGCCACCTTCAGAGACCTGCCACCTTCAGAGACCTGTCATGAGGCCTGTCCTGGCCCTGCCTGGGAGTGGCTGCTCTTGGGACCTGCTGCCCCCTGCCTGCCGGGGATACCGTAGCAAGCTACTCGGGGATCTGCAGCAATTTTTAATAATTCATTACAAGAAGAATTTTAGCATGTAGCCTAGAGACTGTTCTTGTGACATTTTGGCAAAGAATGTGGCTGGTTTTTGCCCTTGTCCAAAAACTTTGCCTAAGACTACAGGGAGGAGTTTGGATTAATTCTTCTGGCAGTAGAAATCTCAAAACAGTCCAATATTGGCTACTCTATCATGTGGTCACTGTTAGTTTAACTAGGCAAAGATGTGCTACATTTGTTATGTTGTGGAATGTTATTTAACTATGTAAAGATGGGTTATATTTATTTATGCTTCATTTGGTTAATTATGTAAAGACGTGTTGCTTTGCCTGTCTAAGGCACCTGATTGGTCTACTAAAAAGTTGAATGACCAATAGCTGGGCAGTTGAGGGATAGGTGGAGCTGTCAGGCAGAGGGATCCAGGCTTGAGAGAAAAATGAGAAGAAAGAGAGGGAGACACCCAGGACCAGAGAGGCAGCCTCCAGACAGACAGACAGATATGAAGTAGGACATACAGAATGAAAGAAAAGTAACGAGCCCTGAGACAAACTGTAGGTGGAGAAAAACAGGTTAAATCAAGTTATAAAAGCTAGTTAGAAATGAGCATTCCAGGCCAAGACCAACTTACAAAGTGCTCTCCAGACAACGCCAGCACCTGCCCCAGCTCCTGGGACTTCACCATTGGTACCAACTCTCCTGGATCAAGGACACCTGCCAACTAAAATCTGGTTTATCTGCTATTGTGTCCCAATTATATACCTGAGCCTCACCTGTACAACCAGGGCACTTCTCTGCCCCATTCTTTCTGGCAGTTAATGACTCTTCCCATGGCCAGCCCCATTCATAGGGCCAATAATAACAATATGTTTTTCTCCTAGCCACCTGCCTTCTCATCTCCCTCAAGGAACAGCTGCCTGTGGTCTCCATGATGACAGTGAACTGGATGCCGCTCCAGCCACATCTCTCGCTGAGCTGAGCCCACCAACTCCCAGCTCTCCCCTCTCCCACATCGCCCCATGCCCACAGGAAGCAGCCAGACTTGAGCCCCTTTATCCAAGGAGTCTAAAATGTTTGGTTGAGGGGCTTCACCTCAGCTCACTGGCACCCTCTTATCCAAAAAGCCTGGAACATTTGATCAAAAGCATCACCCCAGCTCCCTAACACCCCTTTATAAAACGAGTCTGGAATATTACAGTCGGGGGCTTCATCCCAGCCCTTGGCACCCATCTTTGGAATACTGGGCAGGAAATTCATTTCCTTCCCTGGGAGTCACCTTAGTCCAAACTCCACCTCTGAGAAAGCCTGCCAAATGGGGACCCCTCCCCAGGGAGGGTCAAGACCACTTCCACAGGCTACTTAAACCACCCCCCCCACCAGAGAATGTACACATGGTCTCCGGGTTTCTCGTGATCTCCCCCCTCTCTCTTCCCCTAGCCATGCTTTCCCGGTAACATCCCAGAGCACTGCATTAAACAGGGGCATCTTTTATTCCGTCTAATTTAGTCTGATTGGAATTATTTGCGTTGGTGGAGAGGCTCGTCTTAAGAAATATTCCTAACACCCATGTCATGATTTCAGAGTTGGTTGGTGGCCCCAAAGAAAGCCTGCTACAGTTATTAGTGTTCGCATGTATGAAGATCTATAATGAAAATAAGCAAGCTGAGCAAGGAAAAATACAAAATGTATAATTTGAGAAAGGGGCATCAAGAAGTAGAACAGAGCTAAGTGCTGTGCTCAGGGAGGTAAAAAGATTTCAGAAAAGCAGATGGAATGTGGAGTAAAAGGAGTGGTGGCCTCTGGGCAAAGGCTCACAACCTGTGAGAAGGAATTAGAGAAAAGCTCGAGACCAGGTGTACTGGTGCACACCTTTAATCCCAGCACTCAGAAGGCAGAGGCTGATGGATCTCTGAATTTGAGGCCAGCCTGGTCTAAAGAGTGAGTTCCAGAACAGCCAAGCTTAGGCAGCGAAAGAAACCATTGAAAACAGAAAGCTGACGAAGATGTAACTGGACTAGGGGACCATATTCCAGCCCCAGCAAGCAGCAGAACTTGGCAGCTTCACTACATGGTTCTAGTTGTAGAGTCAAGGAGAGAAGAAAGGGATTATGGAGTCTCCTCTACGACTACAGGAAGCTGCTGAGGCCAGGCATGTGGCAGGCAAGTCCCTGTGGAGGCCAAGAGAGGCCATTGAATGAAACTGTGAAGGTGAAACCTGCTGGATTGCCTTGGAGGCCCCACAATGTTGGAGATAGCAGAGCTGTGAAATACCTGCTGGGGAAAGCTGCCTGCTAGCAGGGAGTAGAACCAGACCAAGAGGAAGAAGTGTGTTGAAGTCAACAAAGCTGAAAGGAGTTGGAGATCTAAAGAGTGTTTTGGCATCAGACATGGAGATGCAGAGTTTGGAGTCTGCCCAGCTGGGTTTTCTGTCTTGCTTTGGTCCAGTGTTTCCTCACCATGCTTCCTTTTGGAATGGTAATGTATATCCTGTGCCATTTTATGTTAGAAGTGTGTGATCTGTTTTTTATTTTGATTTTACATAGGGTTACAGTTAAGAGATTGCATGAGTCTCAGAAGGACTTTGAATTTGGGCTTTTAAACAAGTTTGAGCCTGTTATAGACTATGGGGACTTTTAAAGTTGGACCAAATGCAGTTTTGCTTTATGATAAGGCCCCTAGCCTTTGGGGGCCAGGGAGTGGAATGTGGGGGTTTGAAAGAAAATGGCCCCATAGGCTCATAGGGAGTGGCAATATTAGGAAGTGTGGCCTTGTTGGAGAAAGCCTGTTACTGAGGCTGGGCTTTGAGGTCTCATATGCAATGTTCAGTGTGGCTCACAGGTCACTTCCTGTTGCCTGTGGATCCAGACGTAGAACTCTCAGCGCCTTCTCCAGCACCGCGTCTGCCTGCACACCACCATGTCTCACCATGATGACAAAGAACTAAACCTCTGAAACCGTAAGCTGCCACACCAATTAAATGTTTTCCTTCACATGAATTGCTGTGGTCATGGTGTCTCTTCACAAGGCAGGAGGGTGACAAAACACAGGTGAAATGAAAGGTTCTATGTGGGGGGAAGGGAGAGCACAGGGAGGAGGGGCAAGCGAAGCTTCAGATGAAAATACCTCAAAAAACTTGCTGCTTTGTGTGCTGATTAAACATAAGGATCTGGAGAGATGGCTCGGCAGTTAGAGCACTGGCTGCTCTTCCAGAGGACCCGGGTTCAGTTCCTAACATCCCCATGGTGGCTCACAACAGTGTGTAACTCCAGTTAAAATAATCAAAACACCTGGTTAGGCAGGTAAGGTGAGGTCACCCTAAGCTACACAGGGAGACTGAGGCCAACCAGGACTACACAGGTTACACAGGAAAACCCATTTCAAAGAACTTCTTCTTCTAACGAGGACTACACAGGTTACACAGGAAACCCCATTTCAAAGAACTTCTTGGGCTGGGCATGGTGCTGCACGCCCTTAATCCTAGCACTCAGGAGGCAGACAGGTAGGTATTTATGGGTTTAAGGCCAGCCTGGTCTATGTGATGACTTCTAGGCCAGACATAGCTATGTAAGGAAACTGTCCCAAAACAAACAAAATCTTGGGCTGCCCAGTTAGCTCAGGAGATTAAGGCACTTGCCACCAAGCCTAACTATCTGAGTTTCATTTCCAGGAACCACAAAATGGGAAGAAAAAACCAAAGTCTACAAACTGCCACTGACTTCCACACATGCTCCGTGGCATGCATGTACCTACACACACGATAAATAAATTATAATAAAAATGTCAATGCTTCACGCGGGTTCAGCTTTCATGGCTCTGGCTCATTTACCTCCCCTGCAGCCTTTTGTATTCTGGCAATTTCTTTGCCCAGGGGAATTTCTCAGTACCGTGCTGTCCTGCCCCCACACTGCCGGTGCCGCTCTGCATCAGTGCACTCAATTCACTTCTTCCCCGCCCGAGACGTCCCTCCTCTCTGACCTCTCAGCTAACCAGCATCACCATTCATCCACTGATACATGAAAGAACACCTTAAGAAACTGGATCCCATCCTGGACTTGTTAGGATTTGCCGGACTGATATGTCTAAGAAGAAATGTCCAAACAGTTAAAAGCCAGGAAAGAGGAACCAATATTGAAGATAAATGTCACGTTTAAACTTAGAAACATTCTTGAATTTGCCCAGATTATGGACTTCAAGAACCACATCTGGAAACCCTAGTTGATAACAGAGAACACATTGGAGCCCAGGAGCATCTGCAGAAAGCCACTGTGAGGCAGGCAAGCCTGGAAGGCAGTTCAGTAGCCAACCATGCATTTGGCAGCCTGGCTCCTTCACCTGCACATAACATACACCTGCAGCCCTCTGCAAAGCACCTGGCAGCCTAAGAAACCCTCAAGCCTCCACCTGCATCAGGTCACAGGAGTTTCTCCACCCAGGTAACAATTGGCTTTCGATAACTTCCGCTCCAGGGCAGGAAGAACAGAACCTCCATGGATCCAGCTTGAACCAGTGTTGGATGTGTGGGCAATAAGGTAAAATTATGACCTCTAGTAACCTTTCGGGGGAGCATACCCTAGGTGTACATATGACTAAAGTCAGATATATTATAAGAAAAGATATAGGCAATAGAAAAATGAATATGAGCTAATTTGTCAATCGAAACGGAGATGCCATAGGTAACCTGGCACTCCTTCGCTTGCATGCCATGAAAGGAAGCGCTGAACAAACACAGGGCCTTTGGACACTCACTCATCTGGCCTGCTTTCAATCTTTTTTTATGTTTTATTTCTGTTTTTAATTAAGTATACATGTGCATGGGGGGGATGGGTTCTGCACTTAAGTGCGTGTACCCAAGGAGGTCAGAAGAGGGCAGTGGGCCCTGAAACTAGAGCTATAGGCAGTTGTGAGCCACCTAATGTGGGTGTGGGAATTGAACTCTGGTCCTCTGCAGGAACAAGTGCTCCTAAAAGGTAAGCCATCTCTCCAGATGCCTCCTCCCACCCCATCCCCACATCAATCTTACCTCAATAAAATTATCCTGATTCTTTTGTAAACGTCAACTCTTCTCTGTTGTTTTGTTTGTTTTTAACAGGATCTCTCAGTGCAGCCCTGGTTGGCCTGAAACACAGTGATCAGCTTCTCTCCTTGCCCCCAAATGCTGGGCTTAAACGTATGCACCACCACGCCAAGCAAAAAGCAGGAGTTTTGATGGCGTTTTTTGTTTGTGTTTGTTGGCTGGGGTTTTTTGTTTGTTTGCTTGTTGTTTGGGTTTTTTTTGTTTATATTTTATTTGTTGTGTATTGGTAGCCCTGGCTAGCTGGGAACTTATTATATGGACCAGGCTGGCCTCAAACTCAGAGAGATCTAATTGTGAACTCTAGTTTTAAGTTCTTTGGATGAGTTGTCAAGAACCTGAAAACACCCAGCCCAGACCCTGACCACCAATAACTAGTCAACCACCACTTGATCCCTTCCATTGCAAATCATGGCCCGTAGTAGGCCTGCATATCACCAGCTTGTTTTATATTTTGTTCTTGCTCATGTTCTCATCTTCAAAACCCAAAATTCAACAGTTAAAAACAAAACAGGACAAAACCAAACCAAGGCAGTAACACTATCAACTAGTCACTCAAATGGCTAAAATAGAAAAAAACCAGCAGCAACACCGGCAGGGCCAGAGAGGGCTCAGTGGGTAAGGTGCTTGCTGTGCAAGAAGCACAGCTAAGTTTAAAGTCAGGATGGTGGTGCAGGCCTAGAACCCTAGTGCTGGGGAACAGGAGGGAGGATCCCAGGAGCTCGTTCACCAGTCAGTCTAGCTAAGGTGGGCACCCCAGATTCAGTGAGACCCTGTCACCAAAAGTAGGTGAAGAGTGACTGGAGGAGGACACCTGACACCTCCCTCTGGACTGACTCCGTGTGTGCATGAATGGACCAGCACAACCACACATGTGCACATGCACACATACCTCAACAACTCCGGTTCTCGAACATACAGCGACCCTGCAATTTCCCACTCCACTCCTGACTGAGCACCAGTGTTCGAAAAAGGTTTGAACAAGAATGCTTGCATGCTAGCCCCACACTGGAAGGGGCTACTACCTGGTTTTCAATGCAAGGAGAGATAAACAAGCTGAGAAACAGAATATGGCTTAACAACAGCAAAAATCAAATTACTCATCAGCACACCACAGCTGACTCTCAACACATTGTGAGTGAAATAAGCCAGGTATGTTCGATTCTGTTTACATGAAGTCCAGGAACAGACAAAATCAGTGAGCAACAAACTCAGGAAATGGTTGTGACAGGGGAGAGAAACTGAGTGTTTGCTAGGATGATGACACTTTTTAAAGATTTGCTATTGTTAATGATGTGTATGTGTGTCGGTCTGTAGAGGGCGTCGCACATGCATGCAGGGCACCTGGAGGTCAGAGGAAAGAATCAGATCCCTGGAACTGGAGACACAGGCATTTATGAGCTCGCTCACTTAACTTGAGTGCTGGCAATAAAACTCGGGTCCTCTGCAAGGGCAGAAAGCCGCTCTCTGGGCCTGATGAGAATACTCCGTTTCATTCTGGGTAGTTGCTTACACGGGTACTGACAACTGTGCTGGCAATGGAGCTCAGCTGGTAGAGTCCTTGCTTGGTGTGTACAAAGTCCCGGGTTCAGTCCCAGAGACTGCACAAGCTTGGAATAGCAGTGCACTCTTACAGTCCTGGCACTCAAGAAGTCAAAAACCCAAGATCCGTAGCTACGTGTAATCTAGGCCTGCATGGGCTAAATGAGACCCTGTCTCAAAAAACTAAAAAACACATAAAAAACAGCTGCTTACATTTTACCGCCTTCTCGCCCTTCGGAGTGCTAAAACAAAAGTCTAGCTGCTCCTTCCCTCTCGTTCTTTCTCTTCGTTCTGAGCCTCTGTGCATCAATGTTTCTCCGCAGATCCCTCCCACCTGGGACAGCTGCTTGCAGATCTCCACTGCCGAGCCTGCCTTGGACTGCAGCTCAAAAGGCCCCACTCTCTCTCCCACTTATGCGGCTCCTTCCTCCCAGCAGCTAACAAGATTTACAGTTTGCCTGTCCTGTTGCTGTGCTCGCAAATTTCCATAAAATGGTTCCCAACTTTCCTTCTGCGTCGGTCTGAAAATATCCATTACACCTAGAGGTAATTTTTAGGTCTTTTTACCTAAATGTACCAACTGGGTCCTAAAGGTAACAGAGAATGCCCTAGAGTCATAAGATGCTGATGCACAGTGGCCAGGATAAAAGGCTTTTTTAGGATCGCCTCCTGATCGCTGTGTTCTTCCAGGAAGGAAAGGAAAGGCATATGTAAGAGGCAATTATATCTTTACTCTGTGTGTGTGTGAGAGAGAGAGAGAGAGACAGAGTATGAGAGTGTGTGTGTCTGTGGGAGTATCTGTGTGAATGTCTGTGTGTGTCTGTGTGTGTGCTGAGTGTGTGTAAGTGTCGTGTGTGTGTTGAGTGTATGAGTGTGTGTCTGTGTGTGACAGTGTGTATGAGAATCTGTGAGTGTGAGTCTGTGTGAGTGTGTGTGGGCGCATGCGTGTGTGTGTGTGTGTGTGTGTGTGTGTGTGTGTGTGTGTGTGTGTACAGCTTAGTCCGCACTGGCCAAAGCAACTTGTGGATCCTGACCATCACCAGCTGGGGAGCTTAGACCCTGATAACTAAAGTAATTTCAGGACTGGGGAAACACGCACTCCAGCGCCCAGGAAACTTTGGGCCTTTCCGCTCATCAACCAAAGCAGTTCTGGAATTAGTGGTGCATGCTCCTGCCGGGTCCCAGCCTCCCTGCCCTTACTCTTCCTTGAACACTGGTTCTCATTAAATGCAGTCCTTGAATTAGGACAAATTTGATCCCCAGAAAAGAAACAAACTTATCCCTGCACAATGTCCCTTGGTGTCAACTTGTTAGAGAGAATGATCAATCACTGGTAATTTAAGCTTTAAGGTCAAAATAAATAACAGTAATAACTATAAATATTATCACCCTTGTCCTCCTAGATCTGTCTAGTAAAAGGTAAAAAGTGACGAGATGTGGCTTCTCTTCAAGGTTGTCATAACTGACCTGGGTGGGGAGGTCAACAACCAAACTTTGCCTGGAGCCAATGAAGATACAGGAGCTGAAAGAACAGCCACTATTTTAAACCCTACCCCTGGGTCAATCAGGCCCCAAGGTATGATGGGACAGTTCTCCAAAGGTTCTGAGAGCTCTTGCAAGTCACCTGTCCTCTGGATCAGAGGAGCCCTGCAGAGGTAGAGGTAGGACCTAACTATTGAAGAGAGGAGGATCAACACAGAGAAAGGCCCTCAGGACTTCCAAGGGAAACAACACAGTCAACAAGCCCAGAACTTAACCCAGCAGATGGTAAAGAGGCTTAAGGGGCTCTCATAAGGCCCTAAGAACATCAATAGGCCTTAGCAATAAAAAGAAAATTGAATACATTTTTGGGTACCTACACTGTCTTAAGCATCCAGCAGGAAAGTACGGCTAAAGAGTCAAATAACTGGTGAAAATATAAAATAGAAGAGGTAAGTGGATGTATAAGGAAGAGCCGGGCCTTTGGGCCTCCCCAGGCTACTGACACACCAGGAAGGTGCTCGCACACTTTTCCTGGCCATGAACAAATGCTGTCTGCGTATGCTGACAATTACATTAAATGGTTCGTCTGCTTTACACAATCCACAAAATTAGGTTCAGGGCACGCAGACGATGTCCAGATTCCATAGTGGAAATCAGGTATGCCTGCCTTATCCTCAGTAGTGATCTGTTTACCTCAGGAGCCACACCACTGTACCTCCTGTTGTTTATAATTCATCTACCCTCTGGTGGACTTCCTCCTATCTAGTCCCCTGGATTACCCTCCCGGGGCCTGAAAGTCAGCTGAGCCCTTCCACGCCTCCATTTCGGTTGGAAGTGCCCAGATCCAATAGGCATCCTAGATGTTGGGTAGCTAGACAGTCTAATGCAGGCACGGAAGCCAATGACAGTGGCCTCTCCCACAGATGTGGCCGTCGGACCTTTGCTGAGGCCCACTAAGGGAAAGTTCCCTCCTCAGACTCAGTGGAATCTAAGTCCTATCTATGACCTTGGAGAAACAGCTTACTTTTTTTCTTCAAGACAAGGTTTCTCTGTATAGCCCTGGCTGTCCTGGAACTTGCTCTGTAGACCAGGCTGGCCTTGAACTCACAGAGGTACTCCTGCCTCTGCTGGGATTAAAGGCGTGCACCACCATGTCTAGCTATGTTCTAATCAGTCCCAAAAATTACAATGATACACACTACTGCCTTCTCCTTAAAATTAACCTAGATGGGCCTGTCAATCACCTGGCCAACCTAAATTAAGGTTGACACAATTGAATATATGTTAAAGCATAGGAAGGAATAATTATCCCCTTAACGAGATAATATTCTCCCCAAGAATACTCCTCCTCATGAAGTTACTTACACATACATCTTCACTGCTAAACCTGCTTAATTTTCTGAGTCCTCACTCAAAAGGCCTAATGTAGGGCCCGGGTCTGACCCCTGCTCCTGGGGTTACTTGAGGACAGTTCTGGTCAGCCAGATAAAACATCTTGTTTGTTTTCCTGCTCCCTCTGCCCCGCCTGGTGATTAGCTGTAGGGCATTGTTTACTCCATCTTGGGTATGGCAATTTCCCACCTAGAGGGGGGATCCCTTGTGCAGCAGCTAGGTACATAAGGATTTCCCCAAAGTTGAATAAACGCATTCGGCTGATCTCCTTTCGAATGACCCAGGTCTCTTGTGTGTTCTTTCAATCTCCAGGCCCTTGCCAGGCTTGCGAACGGTACAGTGGCGCGCAAACTATACTGAGAGGGTAACACAGAATTGGGTGTTACAGCCTAACTCTTCCTTTCATCCCTTTTGGTCTGTTCTTTGGAATCTAGCTGAAATTCTAAGCATGTCTGCCCTGATCGCTGGGATTCTGTTTCTTTAAAGATAACAGGTATGCAAACACACACACACACACACACACACTCCAAAAATCTTACAGACTTCCATGAGCCTGCCCTTGAACCACAACTCCAAACACTCCTCCAAGTCTCCACCAAGATTCATGCCCACCTATCTTGCCATTTTCCTCTAATTCTAGTAAAATGGTTCTTAGCCTTAAAATGCAAAAACAAATCCTCACTGAGAGGTGAGTGTGTGAGGTGAGATGCAGGAGGGCACACCTGTGATCCCGATACCCAGGAAGCTGAGACAGGGGTATCTAGAGAAAGAGCCCAAGGCCTGCCTGGCCTGCAAAGCAAGACCCTATTTCAAATCAAACAGCAGACCAAATGGGCTAGGGGATATTGCACAGAGGTAGAATAATTGCAGGGCCTTAGAGTTTAGCTCAGTGGGTAACAATCACCCAGACTGGGTGTGTAAAGGTCCTGGGTTCAAATGTCCTCATCCACACGTCTGCCCCCCTCCCAAACACACACCTCAAAACTTCTGTGTAACAATCTCCTCCTAGATTAAAACACTTCTCCCTGCAAGTGAGCTCCTTCAGCAGGGAAGTGAGCAACAACTCAAAACAGCCTCCTGACCTCCCTGAAACTGACCAGATTCACTACCGGCCCTCAATTAGCCAGAGTAAGTAATAAAAACTGAGGGTCCATCTCAGACAAGGAAGTTGGGCTGCAAAGCAGACTCTGAGACCAGACCTGCTGCCTAGAAGAAACCAGCTGAGCTGTCTGAAAGAGGTGCCGACCACAGTCACTTGGAAGGACACTCTCCAACCTGTTGAGGGCCTGCAGACTGTGCCGTGTGCTCCAGGTTCCCAGCTACTGTGAGCTGTCACTCATGCTGGGGTGGGCACTGGCGATGCAGCTGTCTGCTCCTGTATAACCTCTCACCCATAATCCCGTAAATAACCCCAATAAGACTTACAGGTTCACCAAATTGGACTTTGGTGGTGTTCCTACTCTCATTGGTCCTGGACGTCCTATCCTGAAGAGTAAACATATGTGTTAGTCTTCCCAGGAAAAGCTTTGTCACACAAGACCTCAGCTGCTCCACCAAAAATGACAAAGGACCGTCCTTCCAAAAACCTTCCAACTCAGCTGACCAAAAATGCTTATGACTTGTGGATTTTAGTGTGTGTAAATTACAATGAAACTAAAAATTAGAAAATAAAATTTAAGTATCTAAAATAAGCAGAAAGCACAAAGCAGGAAGGATATTGACTTCAAACAAAATATTTATACCTGACTGCACCCCACGCTCTCTCCCTTCCACTCTCCCCCAGCCCCTCCCCCATGGTCGTGGCATCTGTCCTTTAGCCGTTTTCCAGCCATGGTGCGTGATGCTGAGGAGAAAGTCCACAAGACTTAGAGACAGACTAGAAGGCATTCACACCTCAGTTTTGATTCACACTGAAAGCCCAGAAATGAGTGACGTGGCTTCTCTGAACTCTGGTTTCCTTCTCTATAATCCAGGCCAATGGTGCCTAGCCTACCCTGTTAGAATAGAGACCTGAGACCCATTTACACTAGACAGCCCACTAAAGACCCAAAAGTGCCCAGCGAATAAGACTTATGGTCAGTCCCTGACCCAGAAGTGCCACAGAGCTGGGGAAATGTCTGCCAGTATGGCCAGAATTACCACTCCTTCTTGGTAAAAGTTCAGCCACTGGGGGACCTGACTATAATCAGTTGATTCTCTCCTTACACCTTCTAATCTCAGGCATTCCACCGAAAACTGGTCCTATTACGAAGGATGGGAACGGGAAAACTCCCCCAAAACATCCTCTGGAAGCTCCTAACAGAGGCAAAGCAGGAGCGAACTGAATTGGTTCTATCTAGTAAGCTAGGAGGAGCAGGAGCCAGGGTACCTCCAGGTACCCCTCCTCAACCACTGGGGCCCGAGCCAAAACATTCTCAAGGCATCCGGAACCCGGTGATGCCAAGGGACGCTTCCAGCCTTGCCTTATTTAGTCACTAGGCACCTGTTAATTGCATCAGCTGTAACTTGGGCCCCGCATACGACCCCATCAGGATGGAAGCAACTACTCCCACAAAAAACTGTGGTAGAAAATAAAAAGGTAGAAAATACCTAGTGCCACCAAAAGGCAGAGGCTCCCATAGTCCAGACGCCCCAACCCCTGCACACCCCAGCCGTGGGCAAGCCCCCTCGCCTTTGCCTACCCAGAGCCTGAGAGCGAAGTCTCCAGCGGGATCCGTATTTCGCATTCCAAGAAGAGTCTGCAGGGAAGGTGTCTCCCAGCTAAGGAAAGGCAAGACCAGGGCTCCACCCAGAATCTGCCTTCTGAGACACACCTATCAACCTTCAGGCAGATCAAAGAGGCAGTAGGATTCGTTCTGAATCGATAATGCCAGACAAGCAAAACCACAAAAAAAAAAAAAAAAAAAGAGTCCCTGGGTCGCGGGTCCTTCCTGGGGGAGGAGCAAGTGGCACTGACACAATACCCTCCTCGCCTCGGTCCAGGCCCCGCCGCAGGGAAGACAGCAATCTCTCCAGCCGCTCTGCTCCCCTCCTCTGCTCCCCAGCCCCGCGCCCTGACATAGTTCCCGCTTTGCTGTTTCTTGGATGCTTTTCAAGAGTCTGTGAAAACGCCATAATGAAACGCATCACTTTGTACGCGCTTAAATAAATATAAAAATAATAAAACGTGTGTGTGTGCTTCTGTTCTGTTGAACAGTTTCTGTGCCACCTTCAAACGCTGGATGGTGTCCCTTGCTGTGGGAACGAGGTGGTTTGAAAAGTTGGACGGGATTACCTCCCATCACCCCACGCAGCAAAGTTAGTGCCTCAGACTTTACCCAGGCTTGGTTTTGGCTTCATCCTTCCTCAGCTGTTAAAAGTCTCAAAGCAAAGTCGCAAAGTCTCAAAGTCTCTCTCTCTCTCTCTCTCTCTCTCTCTCTCTCTCTCTCTCTCTCTCTCTCACACACACACACACACACACACACACACACACACACACACACACACACACACACACACACATTCGGGTGCCCCTCACTTTACCCCGACCTTTTCCCATTCCGCCCTGTCCTATCCTACAGCAGGAAAAGACACCTCCAGCCTTTCGAGACTCACAGGTTAGTACTGGTGGTCTCGAGATTCTCTGCCCTGCGCAGCCCAGCCCGACTCTGTTTCTCGGATACCGAGGGAAGGGGGAGCCCCCGGCCCGCAGCCCGGCAGGCCCTGGTCTGGAAGGTTGGACAGATGCAGCGACGCGGTACAGGGTGGAACAGAGCCTGGACAAAAAGCAGGGAACATAGTAGAGGTAGGCCGGAGCAGCAGCGCTCCCCGCTGGCTCACACCGCTTCCCCACGCGCAGCTCGTGGCTTCAGTGTCCGGCGCCCCGCGGGACCCACCTGATCCGCAGAACCAGGCCCGGCGAGTACGGTCGGTCGCGCTGGGAGCAGGACCGCGCTCGCCTGGCGGCGCCCTGCGCTGCAGGAGACCCAACCGCTGCTCCGCCAGGGTGTGCCCGGGTGTGCCGGGCGGGGTGCGCGCCTCCGTCCCCAGCGGACGCCTCCTCGGGGCAGCGCGCCGGGGCCGGGGGCGCGGGCGAACGGCGTCCCGTGTGTGGGAACCCAGCTCGTCCAGACCCCTGACGCAGCACCGGGAGCCAGTGCACGTGTGTCTGGCTGAGGGAGGGGCGATGTTTGTTTCATCTCCACTCAAGCAGAAAAAAGCCTGAAACCAGCAAAAACAGAAAGAAAGAAAAGAAAAGCCCCCGGTCAAGACCGCCTGTCTCCTCTGATCTGCACGTGGTGATAGGGGTCACAGAGAAGGGACAGCGGGAGGGGGGAGATTACTGGATGATGGGGTGGAGGATGTCACTCTATAAAGCGAAGAAAGGTCTCAGGGACACAGACTCCTAGTAGCCTAGAAGCTTCCCAAGGGGAAACAGCCACCGGCTCCACTGCAGTGGGTGGCTGCTGGGAGGTGAGGTCCCCCGGCACTGAGTTCTGGGGGTGAAAGACACCTTGAGACACCTAGAGCATGGCTTGCTTGCTTGTGATCTTCCAGCCCTGGTGGTCTCTGACAGGGTTACATAGAGATCATCTGCTGTGTTTAGAAAGGAACCCAAAACAATTGTGGCCGACTTTGTGCCTCTACGCCTGACAGGCACATCTGCCCTCATCTGGTTTGCTTCACCATCAGGCTCCCATGAATCTATTTTAGACTGAAGAAAAGTAAAATTTTGCTTTTGCTAAAATATTCACCACTGAACATAGTTTTCTTTAAAAAAAATTTTTTTTGTTTAGGTTTTTTTTTTTAAAAAAAATTATGTGTGGGTGGTTTGCCTGCGTGGACCACTGTGCGCCTGGTCCCCCAGGAGGTCAGAAGAGGCTATTTGAATCACGTGGATCTAGAGTTCAGGACACTCGTGGGTGCTAAAAACAGAACCACGGTCTCTGTGTAAGCCCAGTGAAGCACAGGGCCAAGCTCCTCCCCCAGGACCTCCAACCCCCAGTGCACTCTAAATGCCCTAAGGGCCAGAGCCAGCCGCACCCTACAAAGTAAAAAGCCAAAATTCTGTTCTTGAAAACCCACCAATCCCCACTGGGAAAACTCCACCCAAAAGAAATGCTATCTAAACCTCTGCTTAGTTCTCTACCGCTTCTTGCCCTAGCAGCGGTAGCCATCCTCCCACTGAATCCCCTGTGTGAGGCTTGTGCCGCGTAACTTTGTGATATTCCTTGCCCCCCCCCCCATGCCAGGACACTGTTCCTTTCAGAACTGTAACACTTTGGGGAAATCTTCCCCTGTGGGAGCAGAGCCGTAACACTTGCAATGGGGAAACCGTCTTCCCACCCCAGAGCAGAACTGTAACACTTCCTTTGGGGAAGCCTTTCCCCTCAAAGCTGTAACACCTTCTAGCTGTGACTCCATAGGCTCTCCTAGTGCCTCTGCTCCCCCTTGAAGGGTGGAGCGTGAGGGTGGGGGTGTCATGAGGGGAGGGGGTGTCTAAACTGCACTGCGACCCCATCCCTCATCTCTGGTCTACCAGCAACAGACTCACCTTCTGGCTCACCCGTCACTCAGCAATTAGGTAAATTTCCTGGTCAGTGTAAATCTTTCCCTGAGTCTGAGGAAGTGAACATTGAGTGTCTGGTACTCTTGGAAGTGGAAATACACCCAGGCACAGTCTTCAAGGCTACAGCTGACCCTCTTCACCTGATCCCATCCCCCCAGCCTGCGGTTTCCTTAGGCCCTCTTGACTTTTGTGACTCAACTTTCTAACCCTTTCATTGGATAAGACACACCCTCTTCCCAGGGCTCCATTTTTTGTCCTGTCTTTGCCTTCTGACCACAAAAGCCCTAGTACCAGGTGCCAAGTTTCTCCTCAGGCTAATACCCTAACCCCCACCGCTTGGGTCTTCCTCTGATCCTCCCTGAGTCCTGGGGACACCTGAGACTACAGGGTGCTGTGACATTTTTCCTCCAGTTCTTCCTCTAACAGTGTCTTCCTAACCTTCTCACTCCGCCTTGGGATACTTTTTAGAAAACCTCCAACCTCTTCTACCAACACACAACCTGAAGGGGCTTAAATTTATTCTCTTTTGCAATCGAATTTGGCTTCAATGCACCCTAGATTACCAGTCCAAAGACAGTCTTACAGCACCCTAGATCCCAATATTATTTGGTGTTGACAGAGGTTTCTGTCCCACCTGGCCGCATTGTCATTCAGTTCCAAAGAAAACACAAAGAGGCCTACATTAATTATAAACTGATTGGTCTATTAGCTCAGGCTTCTTATTAACTAACTCTTACATCTTAACCCATAATTCTTATCTGTGTTAGCCACGGGGCTTGGTACCTTTTATCAGTGAGGCATTCTCATCTTGCTTCTTCTGCATCTGGGTGATGACTCCAGACTGAGGCTTTCCTCTTCCCAGAATTCTACTGTTCTGGTCACCCCACCTATACTTCCTGCTTGGCTACTGGCCAATCAGCAATTTATTAAACCAATACAAGTGACAAATCTTTACAGGGTAGAAGACCATTGTCCCATAGTACTTTCCCTTTTTTCTTCTTTTTTCAAAACAAAAACTCTGAATCTAATCTACTTTGTTTAGCTTTTTTTCCTGATCATTATCTGTAACAACTTGTAATCAACACTCTAAACAAAGAAAATCATCCATAATCCATTTTTTGGGGAATGTGGGCATAGTTTTCTAGGCTACTTCCTGCTGATTGGAGGCTCTGATAATCTTATAGGGATCTAAAGAAAATTTAGGATTCTGATCAAGTCCTGACTGGAATATTCTGTGAGATTTGATCATCTCAGCCAGCATTCTTGAGGCTGTTCTGGATGTAGAACTCAGAGAAAACTCCAACAGAGATCCTCTGAAATGTTGGATCATCTGGGCCATCCATTCCTATCAGAGATTTCTCAGGGGGTTTTCCTTGATCAAACCTGATTTTTCTTAACCCAGAATAAATCTAAAACCTCTCATTTCCTGTGGAAACAAAGACAAAACCTCTTCTCCAAAGTGACATAATCTTTTGACTTAAATTTCGAAGTCAAGGAATTTTCAAAATAATATATGTTAGATTAATCCAGCAGCATTTATAATCAAATGTCTTTTAGCAGCTGTTGCTCCTTCCTCAACAGTCAAACAATTCAAAGACAACACAATAACATACAATATCCAGATTCTCTGTGTAGTTTCCATCTTTACATGACTTTATTTTAAACTCTATTTTTTTATTTTTATTTTTAATTTTTGGTTTTTTGAGACAGGGTTTCTCTGTGTATCTTTGGCTATCCTAGAACTCACTCTGTAGACCAGGCTGTCCTTGAACCCACAGAGATCAACCTGTCTCTGCCTCCCCAGTGTTGGGATTAAAAGTGTATGCCACCACACCCAGCTACTTTCTCTCTCTCTCTTTGTCTTTTCAGGACTTTATCCTTTTTCTTTTCTCTCCCAAGCCTACATATATTTTCAAACACACTGTAAACCATTTAGAGGTTTTTTTTTTTTTTGTCTATCTGAATCTATCTTTACTGTATATCTCTCTTTTTCTGACCACACGAGTCTTTAATTTGCTAAGCGATATGGCTAGGATTAAAGCTGTGGTTTTGACACACACTGTAACCACCCCATTCCATAGCTTTCTGAGAATCTAACTTCATGGTGGAGGTACTGGCAGGAGCCATGTTTATTGCCACAACTGTATGGAGTTTCAGGGTCCCTGCCACCACCAAGAAGCATGCTGTCAGCTATTCATAAACACCATTTAAGTGTTTGTTGGCAGGGCCTCTTAAAAGAGTTGCAAGGTTTTTGCAGCTAAAGCTGAGTCAGGAAGCCTCTCTTAAATGAGATGTTCTTGCTTCTAACAAACAGAGTCCACCTGAGAAATGTTGCTACCAAGAAGTCATGCTTAACTCTGTTCTTTTGTGTCTAGAATTACTTTTCAAGCTCTCTCAGGTTTTATGTGGATGTAGTTGTCCACGTTGGTGCCATTTGTTGACAGAGATTTCTGTCCCACCTGGACTGCTGCCGGGATTCCTCTTCTCAGAATTCTCCTATTCTGGTCTCCCCGCCCTATACTTCCTGCCTGGCTACTGGCCAATCAGCATTTCATTAAACCAGTACGAGTAACAGATCTTTACAGGGTAGAAGACCATTGTCTCACAGCAATTTGGGACCTTTACAAATTCTGTGAGCTTTAGGAAAAATGGAAAGAGAGTCTCTATTTCTTTCTTTTTCTGTTCCAAGCCCTGTTTGTTTTTGTTTGGTCTACCCCCACACAAACTGTATAAATGTTCTGTCTTTTAAGTTTTGGTTGATTGATCTGTAAGTTTGTTACACGGTGGGAGTGGGAAGCAGGACCTAGTAGGAGAGAGAGAAAGCAAAGGAATAGGCCAGCAGCAGTGTGCACACCCTGCACACACACATTTCACCGGCTGGTGCTTCTCTGAGCTCCCTCCCTCCCACAGCATCCTCTGTCTATAAACAGTGCTCAAAAATAACCCATCTCAGCCTTCTTTGTTCTCAGCCTACTGGATTCAGTTTTATAGGGCTTTGGGTGTCTTTTAGGTATGAGTGGCATTGGACTGTTCTATGCTGGCTCATTTCAATTAAAAACTGGCTCTGGAGTTGGGGTATGGGTCTCCCTCCTCTAGATCCAAGCATGCTTGCTTAAAGGGTTCCTCTAAAATCTCTATATGTGACAGAGGAAGGAGAGCAAAACAAAAGAAAGGGGCAGACTCTTCCCAGTGGGGACTGCTGGTGCTGATCTCATTCGCTTTTGGGTTTGGTCTAACTCTCTAAAACTTTTGCTAATGTAAATCTTACATCAAGATTTGTAAGCGTATTGGGTCTGATCAAACCCCTGTAAAATCTGTAACTAATGGGTTAACTTAAAACTCATAATGCTGGGCTTGGTTAAAATCTGCACACAGGTAATCTTAAAGGAAATATGTGGCTTGCTGCCATCTTAGCTGCTGTCCCCCCACTGGAATTGAGGCAGCCACGTGGCTGACAGCCATCTCTACTAGGCTTGAAAAGGGTAGATTTTTGCCATATAACTTCACATTTTGACTAAAAGTATCCACACAGCATAAGCCAACCAAGAAGAAAACGACTCCTCCTAGCTACAAAGCCCAAACCAGAAGATTCCTCCACTGTTTTATGAGCCTGCCGGTAGGCCTCAACCCATGGTCCCTTCTTCCCCTCTCAGGCATCTTTGGTCTCCCTTTCTCCCTCCTTAGCCACAGGCTGCACAAATCAATCCTCTCAGGTACCCACTTTGAGCCCACTGTCAGCTCTTAGCCCTCCTGCTCAGCCATGGGACCCTTTTACCTCCCCCTACCCAACCTAACACAGTTCTTCCTTTGAGGGAGGTTACCGGGGTGGATGGCTTGGTCAAGGTATGCAGCCCCTTCTCACTAAGTGAACACTGTCAAATAGAAAGGAGACTGGAGTCTGTAGTAAAGAATTCCAGTGTGTTACCCAGTCTTACAACTTCCCCTTCCACTAAGCTTACATGATGCTCACCAACAGTCTTCTCCCCAAGGAGCTCAGGCGAATGTGGGACCAGGCCAGACCACCTGCAGATGAAATCCACCATCCAATCAGGGCTGAGGCTGTCCCTGACTGGAACCCTGGATGAAATTACATTACCCTAGGGGGCATTCATGCTAGGGACGAATTTATAGCTTGTCTTCTGACTGGTCTCTGAGGCCATCCAGGACAAACACAAAGACCCTTCTTAACTCCTAAACCACCTTATAAAGCGCCTCTTACAATGTAACAGTCTGGATCCCAAAACACAAAGACCCTTCTTAACTCCTAAACCACCTTATAAAGCGCCTCTTACAATGTAACAGTCTGGATCCCGAGACCCCAGGTAGAAAACAACTCCTCATGACCTCCTTTTCCCAGAGTTTCCCTGATAGTAGGGACAGACTTAAATGTCTAGGGAAAGGACCCCTGACTGCACAGGCACAAGTCTTTGCTGTCGTCTTTAAGGTGCACCATGGAAGAGATGAAAAAGCCTGAAAACAAGACTGTCTGATGCTGGCTGAGGCCCTTCAGCTGGCAAAGCAGATGTCCAGCTCCTTCCTTATCCTCCCAAAGCCTGAGAGTCTCTGGGTCCCTGTTCAGATGCAGTTAGGAGGGTCACCGGGCCAGGGTCTGTCTGAACCCTCTCAAACCATTCCAGCCATGTCCATGATGCCATCAAGAGGGACACTGGATTGCTGACTGTCCTCATGTCCCTCGTGGCCTGAGGACATCAAGCCCAGATCACCCTCCAGCAGACCTCCTAAGTCTGGCCCTGAACAACAGAAGGAGCCCAGACTCCCTTGACCTTACCACCATCTCTGACAGCAGCCTCAGGAAGTCATCACAGTGTCAAGGTGATTCAGTTCCTTCCTTCTGGACACTGGGGCCACTTTTTGGATCCTGATTGAGTTTTGGGTACCCACTGAAATTACTAGGTGCTAATGAGAACAGATCATGAAACACACTACGAAACACACTTTAAGAGTTTATTAGGAGAGAAAAAGACACATGTGCAGGCCTAAGGAAATTGGTGCAGGGAGAGAATGTGGAGTGGGTGTGTCCAGCTTTTAAAGGCTGCGCAGCCCATGCACACAGGAGGCTTATGCATGTACACAAGGGCTTATGTAGCTGTGTCATGTATATGTCATGTGACCATGCTACACATAAATCACGTAGGGTCTGAAGACCCTGGGTGGCTATGTAAATTGCCTGAGCACTTAATGGCACATGTGTGGCCCTGGAATCTGAAAGTGCCAGCCAAAGCGCTGTGTGATGGAAATCATAACATTCCACCCTTTTGTTTATTATAAAAATTTGTGGGGGTTAGGGGTTGCCAATGGGTGGGAATGAGACTTGGGTCTCTCGAGGCTACTTCCTGCTGGCTTGTGGGCTTTGGAGAGTTGAGGTGTGTTGTCAGAGGGCCACTTGTTCATTTCCCAGCTGCTCAGACTCCCGAAATAACCACACAGAAATTGTATTAATTAAATCACTGCTTGGCCCATTACCTGTAGCTTCTTTTTAGCTAACTCTTACATCTTAATTTAACCCATCTCTATTAATCTGTGTATCACCATGAGGCTGTGGCTTACCAGTAAAGTTCCAGCGTCTGTCTCTGGCGGGGCTACATGGCTTCTCATTGACTCTGCCTTCTTTCTCCCAGCATTCAGTTTAGTTTTCCCTGCTTAGCTCTGTTCCCCTAAAGCTCTACTATAGGCCCAAAGCAGTTTCTTTATTCATTAACCAATAAAAGCAGCACATAGACAGAAGGACCTCCCACATCAGAAGTGCTTGGCCACGTCCTGGAGTAGCTGGTTACGTCCGTGTTTCCCAGGCTCTGTGGACCTGTCCAGCCAGCAGCTTGGACCTGGCCAGATGCTGGCAAGGCAGAAGATTATGTTTAGAGAAATTTTAGATTTGAGGGAGGAGTGTCCCAAAATGGAAGATGGAGGGGAGGGTTTCCAGGGTTCCTGAGACCAGGAATGATAGTTATCTTAGGTGACCAGGAAAGAATTAAATGATACTTATCCTGGGCGAGTCTGGTCTGTTTAGGTGGGTCCAATTTGGATCCCTGGAGCTTATGAGAATGTTTAAATTTGTAAAAAGAGATAAATTTTAGACACATTAAAAGCTTGTGGTTATGGTAGTATAGTGTTGGAATAGAAGATTATGGATAGTGGTATAGTGAGAGAGGAGGGAGGGGAAGAAAGGGAATTATTAGACCTTTTAATGTTTTACCTGAAGCAAACCTTAAGGCACTTGCTTCTTTTAGCACCGTAGTATTGCCTTAGCATCCAGGAGACACTGCTGCAGTCAATGATAAACCTGTTATATTAAAGTTTGTTTTGTGAGTCTTCCTTTGGAATCTGGGGGTGTGACTGTCCCCAGATTATTATTGTTCCTTACCACCTGGGCATCTGACAGTCTTTGCACCTCTGACTCTGTGTCTGATGGTGGTCCCTGTAACAACAGCTGAATGATTAACTGGAAATTTAAGTATGACATTGGAGATACAGAGAAACTGGTAAAGCAGATAGGAGAAAGAGGAAAAAAGGGAGAATCGGAAAGAAAAGCATATGGAGTTCCTGGCACAGGACAGTTGAGTACAGTGGTGAGACTTTATTCTTCTGGAACTGGAGACAAAGCAGCTGATCTTGTTGTCCTCTGGAACTTAAGGGAACTGGGTGCTGTTTGAGTCACTGTGTATGAGGAGAGAGTGTCCTGAGCTGGAAGAGTAAAAGTTTTGAGATGAGACAGGTAAATCTAATGAGGGAGGCCCTCGAGTGTGGCAGCTGTGGGAGTTACAAGAATTACCTTAAAGGGGCCTGGCCTTTTAGGGGAAAGGGATGAGGGGCATTGGGCTGGGCGGGGGGAGAAAAGGACCTGATCCCCCATTTTAATTGGAGATGGGCAGGGGTTGGAGAGTGGTTGAGGTAGTGAGTAGTCAGTAAAGTCCCATAAGAGGGAGCAGAGGTGATGTAACAGCGGGGTGAGCAGGTGATGGGGGGTGAGATTTTAGGTGAGAGGCTGGGAGTTTAAAACAAGCCGCCAATACATGATTTCAAAGGGCAAGATTGGGGAGTCTTTGGGGAGAGCCCAGAGCCTGAAAAGAGCCAGAGGCAAAAGCTTTATGCAGTCACAGTGAAGTTCCTGTGACATCTTAACAAGAGTATTTTTAAAGGAACGATTAGTTTGTTCTACCTTCCCTGAGGACTGAGGGTGGTGTGGGATATGAAAATGCTGGGGAATGTTAAAGAGCCGTAGATAAAGTTTGAGAGGTCTGGGAGGTGAACTCTGAGCTGTTATCCAACTGAAGAGAGGTTAGAATACCGAACCGGGGAATAATTTCCCAGAGAAGGATATCTTGCTAGTGGTGGGGAATGCTTTAGTCCACACAGACATGGTGTCCACCAAACACCAGGAGATATTTAACCCATCTGACTGTGGGCACATGAGTAAAATCCAGCTGCCAGTCAGTTCCTGGAAGGGAGCCCCGGCCTGGTGGGTGGGAAAAGGAAAGCTACGATGCTTAGACTTGGGATCTGACAGACTCTCCAAGAGGAAGTGACAGTTTTTAAGACCTCTAAGTCCTCGGGGGTGGGAGGTAAGCCTGGACAAAGTGAGACAGAACCTGGCTATTAGGATGACAGAGCTGATGATGTAGGTCGGGCAGAATTTGCCAAGTGTCAGGAGGTGCCTATGAGAATGTAGGTTGTACTGTGTGAACCCCGAGGTGATTGAGGTAGGTTTGGACTCTGGAATGCTGCTGTTCTAGCTGCTTGGTCAGCTCAGTTATTTCCAAAGCTGTTGGTCTAAATAATAACACTGGCGTGTGACATGGCCAGGCTCTCCCCGCGTTAGAAACCAATAACATCAAGCTTGGACTCAGTTCTCCAAGCAGATCCTATACTGTGATCATAACTTATCTATACCCGATAAGCAGCCCTCAATTGCTCAGATATCAGAGACCAGCCCAACATAAATTATTTCTTGTACCAGAGTGGAGGTGTGGGAATAAATGAAGACACAATTTACATGACAGAATTGGGAGGGAGTTTTAGTGATCATTTAAATCCTGAAATCACCCATGTTTATTTTTCAAACAGCTTTTATATCAAGGTAAACTGAAGGGGAAGGTAACAAACTTTATTGCATTGTTTCCTAGGAGGGGGGGTGATGATTTACGTCATGTCTTGTTTATATCTATTTGTTATGCCTGTGTCTATTTTGTCAAGTAGACTAAAACACCTCTTCCCCAGGAGACCTCCTAATTTACAATAGAAGGAGCAGAACAACATTAGCATTATCCTGGCCACTTGTTAGGACGGAGTCAGGTTGTTTTACTATTAAAGAGCCAGGCAACTACCTCCTGTGTGAAAGGTACAAATTGTACCTTGGCCTTGTAGGTTGCTCAAAATTCTCTAACAGTCAAACACTATAAAAATGGGCCCACAATTTTTGGCCCCTACACTCAGAGATCTGAAGAATATGGCATTTAGATGTTTAATTATTAAAAGACTTTTCATAACAGAGACAGGTTGGCTCCTAGCAGCAGCACTCTATTTCCTCCAAAGATAACAGATGGGCACAGAACAATGTCCATCCACAATTTGCTTCATCAACTGCCAAGCGCCAACCACTATGAAAAACTGCCTTTTATCTAAACTGAAGATCTCCAGACAGTGGACAGAATTATTGGAATCGACAATCTAACTGCTCAGGTCAAGGTAAGCTTGAATTCCTATGGATTTTCTAACCCACAGGATCTTCTAAAACCTGGCAGGCCCTGCGCTAAACAACAAAAAGCAAGTACGATCCTCAGTGACCATGGAGGACCCTGAGGAAAGGCTCTAGGAAGACAACCAAGTAAGTTCTCTGTTGTTTTTTAATCCTTAACTAGAGTAAAATTTTGTCCTTAAAGATCTCTGATGCAATTTGACAACTGAGAGATTTTGTCAGTTTAAAAGGATAACCTCACCAAACAAGTTTCAATACAATTTCTAAATAAAAGGTGTTTTAAGATATACAAATGCAAGTTATTAAGGTATGTGCCTGCAAATTACAAAGGTGTGAGGACAAATACAAGTTATCAACTTTCTCTCTCATGCTGCCTTTCATAGTCTTAAAAATACTTTTCATTGTGCAAAAACATCTCTCACAGTCATTCTGGCATATATATGCTGCTGTTTATACAATGTATGTGTCTAAAACTTCTGTTTTCACTAACTCAAGGAATTCTTGTGAGTTCCAGGGAGCCAAATTGAAGGATCCACCTTAAACAGGCCAGATATAACCCCCTCAATTCCCTAGTCCTGAAAATTTTTTCTTCCTCAACTTAACTTTGTCCTCTGCTCTGCCAACACCTTGCCAGGTTCAAGAGACATTGGACAGTTCCATACTATAAACCCTGGGCAGGAGTAAAGTGACCAGCTACCCCAGGATGTGACCAGCACCCAGCTTTCTCAGGTCCCCCAAGAAAGACTTTGACACAAATAAACAGGAAGCAGTCTTGAGAATCTACTGCCCCAATGCCTTTAACCTGCTCTGCCTAACTCCTGACTTTTTATTATAAGAAAAAGATGGGAATGTTGTAATCTGCTGGCCTGGTCTGTCACCTGGGTACCCTGTCCCTTTAAGAGACAAGCCCCGCCCACTCCCAACCTCCCACTTGGATCTCCTGCCTCCTCTTCAGCCTGCTCCGCTCTCTCTTTCTATCCCTCTTCTGAAGAGGTAACTAAAAGCCCAGGATAGCCAAAACAATCCTATACAATAAAGGAACTGCAGGAGGCATTACCATCCCTGACTTCAAACTCTATTACAGAGCGACAGTAATGAAAACAGCTTGGTATTGGCATAAAAACAGAGACGTTGACCAATGGAATCGTATCGAAGACCCAGATATTAATCCACAAACCTATGAACACCTCATATTTGA
>PVIU01009831.1:0-73640 GCA_004026605.1 Ondatra zibethicus | reverse complement strand
GGGGTGGGCCTTGGACTTCCAACAGGGCAGGGCACCATGCCCTCTTTCAAGGAAGAAGGGGGAGGGAGGAGGGGTGGGGGGTAGTGGGAGGGGACCGGGAGAAGGGGAAGAAAGGAAAAAAAAATTTTTTTTATCTTTAATTATGTTCTTGAATGGAAAAAATAAAACAAAACAATGTATGGAAAAAAAAATAAAAATATGCATATGATCTCTGAGACATAAGGAAAAGCTGTTTGTGTCACGTGAAGCCAGATGGACTACTCGCCTGGGTCGTAGAAGATGAGGCCCTGGCTAAGTATAGGCTTTACAGCAGGGGATCCTGAGCGCGCAAGGATAAGTATTCAGCCTCTGTCTTCCCATGTATATTATTCATATACACACTGTATGTATGTATGTATGTATGTATGTATATGTGAATTCTAGCCACAGTACTTAATAAGTTATTTATTCAGAAGAGACTAAAAAATGAGCAAAAGTAGGGATTGAGAATCTAGTGTCAAATCCTGGGTTTGAGCCTTGGCACCATAGTTCCTTGGCTTCAGGAAGTCATTGAATATCACTGGGCCTCTAGTTTCTCCTGTGGATGGAGAAAACCTTTAGCACCCTGAAAATATTAGTCATCGCCATCGTACTATAAATCTGACTGCCAGATCCACATGGAGGATTGTATTTTAATTTTCAGGAGTGTTGGGAAAAAGGACACGATTCCAGGAAAATTATGTGGCACAGCTGATTCTAGATGTCAGGAGAGAAGAGGACGCCCCTTCCAGTCATGAGTTCAGCCCAGCACCCACCCCCCAGGAATACCTTACCAAGGTAGGTTGATCTAAATTGTGTAGTTGAACAGCATAGTCAGTAGGTGACTCTCACAGAAGCTCTGAGTGGATGAGAACCCTTGTAAGTTCCTTGTCCCTGTTTTCAGGTAAAAATTATCAGTATCTTTCCTCTTAAAATTTTCAGTTACACAGAAGCCACGCTGCACCCGCAGTCACACGGCGGCCGCGCTGCACCCACAATCACAAGGCGCTGCACCCACAGTCACACAGCACAGCTCCTTTACAGTGGAGCAGTTATGAGTTAGCAGTGTCGCCACATTGCTCCGTGGCATATAAAAGAGACAAAGAGACTAAATCTGTTTATTTTGTTTTTTGCCTTTTGAAGCAGTCTCTAGCTGTATAGACAAGGTTGGCCTTTAGTTCCTGCTCTCCCAAGAGGCTTGGGTCCTGGAACCCTGAATACATACAGTAAAACTGGGTTCAGGCGGGCATCTGCTACCTCTGTAACCTGGAACTGCAGCATGTTTGTTAGGTACAGCACGGGGCTGGGGAGTGCTTAGCTAGTCTGTGTAGGAAGTCTCAGGTTCTAAACCTCCAGGAGCAGGAAGGGGCAGTTACTAATCCCTGCACACACTTATCAGTTGTTCATTAACCTTTCACTTGGACTCCCAAGGAGAGCTTTGACATTCCTTCTGGTCCTGACCGTATTGCCAGTTTCCTATGGGTCTGAGGCCTTGGAGCCCTCAGCATGTCTACATCCATGTCAACAATACTCAGGACTTCACTCACTCAGGGCTCCCTCTGCTCTCTATACTAGGATTGTAGGTATGAGCCACCGTACCTAGCACTGTATTAGTCCCTTTGCTTTTGTCTTCTGTGAATATTTAACATTCAGAGACTTGACAATTCTCTGGCTTCTTCTAAATTCATAAACCAGCAAGCAGAAGTCCTTTTCTCTCATTTTACAATCTGCCTTCTACTCTGTCATTATTGGGTTGCTTGGTGCTTCAGTATGCTTTTTGACATGTCTAATGAGTTCTTTTCTTGTGGCTTGAATTTAAGTTTCTTGAATGCTTGTGCAAGGCCTGTGCAACTGCTTCCATGGGGATCACAAACATGTTTTTGTTTTCCAGAGATTCCCATACCTACAGTTTTATATGCTAATTAAATTTTTTAAAGATTTGTTTTTATTTTATGTATATGGTGTTTTGCCTGCACATATATCTGTGCACCACATGTGTGTAGTGATCACAGAAACCCAAAGAGGGAATTGGATCCCTTGGAACCGGAGTTATAGATTGTTGTGAGCTGCTATGTGGGTGTTGGGAATCGAACCTGGTTCCTTTGAAAGAGTAGCCTGTGTTCTTCACTGTTGAGTCATCTCTCCCAGCTCCACATCTACTGTTTTTCATTGTCCTTTTATTGATTTTAATGTCTTTAGCACCTATGCTTTGGTACACATTGTTTTCGAACCTATAAGTAAATTTACCTTAAGTAGACTGAATACCAAATTTCTATTATGTTCTGAGAGTAATGCCAAGGGTAGAGACTAGGGCTGAGGAGGCGCCATCATTCAGTTTGGTCTGAGGAGAACCTCTGATAAGAATGCTGGGTGGGTTCCAAGGTCACTGTTTGCTTTTGTGGTAACTTTAGTAAGGGGCAGATGTTGGTTCTAGAAGAATCAATAGAGGAGAGAGGTTGCAGGACCCAGCTTAACTTCCTCAAGGGTGTGGAGCTGTGGCCGAGCCAGTGCGTGTGCTGCTATGATTAGCAATAGTCAATGAATGCATAATAAATGCATGCATCCTTAATTTCCTCCTCTCTCTTCTCGGTCCTGTTCAAGCCCCTCATTAAGCTTTAGGTTGCCCATTGCAGTTTGATCTTTAGGCAAACAGTATTTTTGAAAAGAGATTTAATTCGGAAGTCTAAGCACACAAAAGTTAAATCTTTCTGTATGTGTGCATGATACATGTGTGTTTGAGTTTCTTTAAAGGTGAGTACATTATATTATTCTAGACACCAGATGTTCCTTAGGGTCTAAGGTTATCATTCTATTCCTAGTTGCCATGCACGTGCATGTGTACATGCCTGTGCATGTGCTTACCTCCCTGCCTGCCTGTTAGGGTGTATGTATATGGGAATGTGGGTGCCTCTGGAGGCCAGAAGTATAAGATCTCCTGGAGCTGGAGTGACAGGGTTGTGAATCTCCTGATATGGCTGCTGGGACTTGAGTTTTAGGGTCATAGGAATTGCTTATATCCTCTTCACTGTTGAACCATTTCTCCATCCCTGGGTTTTCTTTTACTGGTAATTTTGCTTTTTGAGACAGGGTTTCAGTTTGTAACCTTGGAGCACTAAATAGACAGATATCGCTGACATTGGATTCAAAGGTATCTGTCTGCTCTGCCTCCGAAGTCTAGCATTGGGTTAAGAGCATGTACCATCTGTCTGCTCTGCCTCCCTAGTCTAATGCTGGGTTAATGGCATGCACTGCCATGCCCCAGTACAAGCCCCTTCTCAGATATGTGGTTCTCAGTGGATTCTTTGGATCTGTAGTTTGGTCTTCATCTTCTCAATGTTTTCCAAGAGTGGATTTTTTTTTAACCACATACTTTAATTAATTAATTATTTATTTAATTTATGCGTCCTAGCCACAGTTTTCCCTTCTTCTTCTCCTCCAATTCCTGCCCCTCCTCACCTTCTCTCTGCCCCCACCCCATCCACTACTTCTCCATTTCTGTTCAGAAAGAAACAGGCCTCCCATGGATATCAACAAAGAATGGCATATCAAATTTTGGTAGGACTAAGCACTTCCTCTTGTATTAAGGCTGGGCAAGGTTATCCGGTATGAGGAATATGCTCCCAAAAGCAAGCCAAAAAATTAGAGACAGCCCTTAAAAGCCTATAGTTTTAATTAGATAGTTTTACATATTTGCTTTATTTTTTCTTTTGTCTTAATGAGGGGCTTTCTTCCTATCTCAAAATTGCCAAGATTTTCTCTGACAATTTACTTTTTATTTTCCTTTTCTTTTCTTTCTTCTTCCTTTCTTTTCTCTGTTTCATTTATTCATTTTTTTTTTCTTTTTGAGAAGGGTTTCTCAAACTCAGAGTCTGACCTGCCTTTGACTCTCCAGTGCTGGGATTAAAGGCATGCACTACCACCACCACCTGGCAATGATTTTATTTAGAACTCTTTTTAGTAGTATTTTCTACATTAAGATCTATTGTTTATTATTATTATAAGGATGAGCAGGAAAATGTATGGGAATTCTGTCAGCAGAGGTGCTTTTGGGGTCAGTAGTGATTGCTGAATTCCACTGAATTCTTGAGGTGCACGTAGCAAACCTTTTCACAAGTTATGTTCCCCACTGTGTATTCACAAGAATCACTTTGTTGACCATATTTAGACACTATATAATCTTTAAAAAGTAAAAGGGTGTGTTAAACTGGATATGGTGCTGCATGCCTTCACAGTCTCAGCACTCAGGAGGCTGAGGCAGACAGATACCTGTGAGTTTAAGGCTAGCTTGGTCTACTTAGTGAGTTTGGGCAAGCCAGGCTTACATGGTGAGACCCTGCCTTAAAAGCAAACAACACACACAACTAAATGAAGAAACAAGAACCTTCCAAAGTAAATCAAAATAAAAGTAATGTACCCCAGCCTCCCTTTAAAAACCCATACATCAGTGTCATCTCCTTTAGTGGTATGTTACATAAATGAATGAAATGTAATTTTTGGTCTAAATAGTTTCTCCTGTGTTCTACCAGAATCTTGAGCTCAACGATGATACTGTTCTAAATGAAATAAAGTTAGCAGACAGTGAACAGTTTCAGATGCCTGACCTGTGTGCTGAAGAGCTTGCTGTCATCCTTGGAGTCTGGTATGTTAATGGCTGACTTGGCACTGTTGAGGATCTTGACTGTTGTTGCCCTGAGTCTGGGAAGATCTTCATTAGAACCTCCCCATACAGTAGGAATCTTGTGCTGCTTATGAAGGTGGAGAATTCTTGGGCAACAAATTAAACGGTCAGAGGTTCAGAGTCTGTTGAGTTTGTAGATTGTTCTTCTCTTTCCTATATAAGCAAATGTCTTTGTTATCCTCAGCTGGGTATAGAGCTCTCATAACATATGAAGGAGAAGTGAGGATGACCGTGGGAGCTGCGTGGAGAGGCTGCGTGTCTGTGGGTGGTTTTCACTGGCTCTCTAGCTTACCTCTCTTTTCAGGGTTTTCACTGAACCTGGCGCTCTCCTATTCACTGCCCAGTGAGCCCTGGAGATCCTGTCTCTGTCCCCTTGGACTAGGGTTACAGATGCACAAGAACACAAATGGCTTTTATATGGGTGCTGGTTGTCTGAACTCGGGTCCTTATGCTTGCATGTCCCACTTCTCCAGCTAATTTGACTATTTTGCCTCTAAGGATACGTATACTTGGAGGTAGATTTATTTTTAATAGATAGAACCTTATGTTGTTCAGTGGAAATAGTTTTGTCTTTTCTTTCTTTCTTCTTAAAATATGACTGGGTTATTCTTGTGGTTGGTTCTTGTTCTTTCTTATTTTGAAACGAGCCCCTGACATTTCTCCCATCTGTGTTCATTATCCACTTCACAGTTGGAAGTTTTGCAGAAGAAATGGACATTGATCATTTTGTGTGAGGTTCTTGCCCTGTCTTACGGCTTTTATTCACTCAAAGAACATAGTATAGTGTCTTAGGATGGGAAGGACTTGATGGGTTAATTGGATCATCTTGTTGGTTTACACATAATTCCTTTGTGCTAAAAATTAGAACTATCAGGGGAGAAAATATGTGTGTTGTGTGTTTTAAATTATTTCATAGTTCTTTCCCCATTTATTTTGTTTTGTTGTAACCAACAATAAAAACAGGTGCAGGCCAGGTGCATAGCACATTCCTCAGAGCTCAGGGCCAGCTTAGATTCTAGACCATCTAGGACTATATATTGAGACCTGTATATAAAAAAAAAAAACAACAAAAAAACAAAAAACGGTTGGGGGCTGGAGAGATGGTTCAGTGCTTAAGAGCACTTGCTGCATTTTCGGAGAACCTAAGTTCAGTTCTCAGTCCCCACATCAGGTGGCTCACAACTGTCTGCAGCTCCAGTTTCAGGGGATCTGATACTTCTGTCTCCTTAGGCACCTGTACTCAGGTGCATACCAAAATGATGAAAAGATACATTGTTAATTAAAATAATAAAAATGAATCTTAAGTAGGTTCAGTTAAAAGTTTTTACATAAACATTTCATGCTTTTAAAATTTTAAATAATATTGAAAATTAAAGGAAGTATTTCTATTTTATAGGATTATATTTTCATTCTTTTTAAATTTTATTGCTTTAGATTTATTTTATAACTATTTTGCTTGTGTTTATGTATATGTACAACATGCACACCTAATGCCCATGAGGTCAGAAGAGGGTGTGGGATCCCCTAGAACTGGAGTTGCGGATGGTTGTGAGCCACCATGTGGGTACTGGGAACCGAACATGAGTCCTCTGCAAGAGCAACAGGCTCTTCCCACTGAGCTAGTTTTCCAGCCCTTTAAAAGAATCTGATTTGTAGCCCAGGCTGGCCTCAAGCTTGCAGCAGTCCTTGGGCATCAGCCTCCTGAGTACTGGGGTTTGGGTGCGAACCACCAAGTCTAGTTGTTGTCATTCCTAATATGTATCATGTTTACATGGATAATAATGTATGCACTATGTGCATTTAAGTTACATTTTCAGCAATAAATAGAGGATTGCAGCAGGTATTGCAAGTTTAACCTCTGCATTTTTTTCCAAGCCTCACTCTGCTCTTCTCAGAGAAAATGCTGTCCTGAGTTTTGTGTTTGTCATTTTCTGGCCTCTAAAGATATGTTTGCTCTTACATTTTGTATCCCTTCAACCTGAGGTCTCCATTTGCTTGTTTTCATGCTTTCTGTAGTTCCCTGTGATTTATTTCTCCTCTCTTTATTGTGTTTCTGTGGTTGTGTTTTGTCTGTAGCTGCACTGTAATTTGAAGGGTGGCACTCCACTGGGTGAATACGTCACAGTTTGTCTGTTTTCTCTTTGGAGGTTTTGATTATTTTCAGTTTTTCTATTACAGTGAATATTTATGTGTATCATTTCTATTCCATTCATTTGCTGAGTTTTCTGGGCTCTGTAATCGAGAATGGAATTGCTGAGTTGGGGGTATATGAATGTTTACCTAACTTCAAGTGTGGCGCTAATTAGACTCTGTCACCAGTGTCTTAGAGTTCCTGTTGTCCTGCCTCTCTGGTGACTTTACTAGTTTTAACTGTCTGGTGGTTATAATGGAATTTGTGGTAGAGGTCTTGTAATTGGGACTTGGTGCTGTATTAATTCTTTCTACTGTCTGTGGTTGAGTGGCATCACTTGGATTTATTTCTCTCTCTCTTTTTTTTTAACCATTTACTTTTGGTGGGGTACATGTCGTGGCAATCACCTTTACCTTTTCAACCATTCTGTAGCCTCTGGACTTCTTTTTCCTAATAAGATAAATTATTTTGACATAAGCCATTTTCTTTTTATTGTTGTCTTTTGAAAGGTTGTTTCTATGTCTGTATATATTGCATAGCATTGTAGTATTGAGTTAAATATGTACTATAAAAGGTAGTGATTACAGCATGTATTTTATGATTAATTTAGCTTTTTTTTTTTAATTCAAAGCACAAATTTCCAGAAGAACAACCCAGTTCACAAGCTAACGGAGGAGGAGCTGCTGGCCTTCACATCCGTGAGTAATGGCATCTCCCTCTCCAGTTCCTGTTTTCCTTTGGTGTATTCTTGCTCAGGCGAAACCTTTCCAGCTAAGGAAATGGGGTGCGCACTTTGTCCTGCCAGTTCTCGAGCCGCACGTTTCCTGCTGCTCCTTTAAGAGGCCTGCTTTTCTTTGCACTTGGTTAGATTTGAAGACAGTGACCACATCTTTCTTTCTTTCTTTCTTTCTTTCTTTCTTTCTTTCTTTCTTTCTTTCTTTCTTTCTTTCTTTCTTCTTCATTTCTTCCTTTTTTCCTTCCTTCTTTTTTTTTGACTCCATGACCTACTGTGCATATAATAGATAGTAATGGTTTGTTGTCTGAATGAAATGAATGAGTGCCCAAGTGTTCACAAGTCTTATGCATAAGAGCAAGGGCCCATTTTGATGCCTACCTGGCTGTCTTGACGAAGAGTTTTGTTGTTTTTTTTTTTTTTTTTTTTTTTTGGTTTTTTGAAACAAGGTTTCTCTGTAGCTTTGTTGCCTGTCCTAGAACTAGCTCTTGTAGACCAGGCTGTCCTCGAACTCACAGGGATCTGCCTGTCTCTGCCTCCCGAGTGCTGGGATTAAAGGTGTGCATCACCACCACCCGGTGACAAAGAGTTTTGAGTAGGGCCAGGAGAGCAGTGGTCAGGGAAGGAGATAGCATTGGGAACATAGGGAGCTTGTCAACATTCCATACCATAGGACAGAAGAGTTGACGGAGAAGTGGCTGTGGGATTTGACAGGGTGCGTGGCTGACCTGGAGCACTGTTTGAGTGAATTGTGCATCATCACCTCTTAACAGCAGACTAAAGAGGAGCAGTGACAGACAGATTAGGACCCAGGCTGGAGAAGAACAGAAATGAAAGGGAAAGATGGGAATAGATGTTGGAAGATTTGAGATCAAAGAAAAGAGACGCATGCCACAGAGGACTTACGTGGTTTGGCTTTGTGAGTGGAATAGGGTTCACATGTTCTTTATATTTTGTAAATGTGGTCTCTTTAGATGGCCCTGTAGACCAGGCTGATCCTTGATCCTTCTATACTGCATGCTGAGTGCTGGGATCAAAGGTGTGCACAACCATGCCCAGCTTGCTGCATACTTTCTTAAATGAATCAAATTCCTCATGACTCTTCCAGAGGCATCCTTATCAGAGGATTCGGAACTCTGTTTTCTTTCTTCCTTTCTCAGTTTTCAGATGAGATGAGAGAAAGACCTTTTATCTTGTAGAAAGGAAAGCTGGCTTGTTTGCTCTCCTACCCATTCTCTCGAGCAGGGTAGATGCTGATGTGGGAGCCCTCTGGGCATCCTTTATTTTCTCTCTCTTTCCGCTCCTCAGCTTCTTGGGTGTCACCATACTGTGGTGGGCTTTAGCTGACTGTATGGAAATACCTTATTTACTTATGACATGTACTATAAAGAATTTGGCAAGCCAAGTGGCAAAATTGTTTTCAGTGCACATAAAATAACTTGTGTACCTTTCTTTACACTCAGCTAGTAACTGAAATATTTACTGTTCATAGGTGTTGTGATCCTCATTGGGGATACAATATTGAGCAGTGTCTTTTTTGTTCTAGAGTTTTAATTAATTTACATTCCTGAAGGGGAAATACACAGACAAAGAGAGAAATAGCTATTTAATTGAAGTGCTAAGGAGGGCTGTAAAGCAGGCTTGGGTGTTATGTAGCGAGGTGGTCTGGAGTATCTCAGTGAGAAGGTGATTAACTACCCCACTGGTGTAGTGGGCCTGGTGGAGGACATGGAGGATCTGAACTGGCTGTGAGCTTGAGGGAGTACCGGAAGTAGAGGGCTAAGAGAAGGCAGCGGGTGGCTTGGAGGCGTGGTCTCCACTGATGCTTGAGGCTAGCTGTACTGTGGCAGATGATAGGTAATGTTCTCGCTGGGCTCCATGGTGGGGTGATCAGTGGTAACATTGTCATTGTGGGTTGGTCTCATATACATTGTCATGTATGCCATTCCCAGTTACTGTGTGAACACTGCGTCACAGTTCGTGAGGGAGGGAAGATTTTGTTTTCTTTATCTGTTCTCATTCCTCTGTGTCACGAGGCACTTGTGAGCTAGTTAGCTGGTGGTTCTGGTGTGGGTAGCTCCTCCCTCCCAGCTTGCAGTGAAGGTCATAAATTCAAGTTTCATACTGTCCCCACAAGGGCTCTTTGCTGAGGACTTTTTCTGCTCTCTTCTCCTTTGGCTCTCCTCCAGTCAACAATGGCCCAAGTGCTGATCTCTCTGGAGAGAGCTTTGTGACTGCAGAGACTACAGTGCCAGATCTAACCTTTCCAAGGAGATTTCTTTGTTAATTTCCAGTAAATCTGTATTTCCAAGAAGTGCTGCAGTGGGTTGGAGATGTGGCTCAATTGGTAGAACTTATGCCTAGTTTGCCCAAAACCCTAGGCTCAACTCCCAGAAGGACATAGACTGGGTATAGAGGATCCAACCAGCCAAGGATTTGAACTATCACGTGTGCAGACTTCTTCCTGTCACTGTTCCCTAAGGAACGTGGAGCAATAAGCTGTGTGGCAGCGACTTGGTCTGAGGCTTTACAGTAGCCTAGAGGTGCAAGGAAGGACGTGTGTTGTAGACTGGATGCAAATACCAGCCCACTTCTTGTAAGGGCCTTCGTCAGTATTGTCAGTGACACCTGGGCCCAACCCTCAGATTCTGGGGGACAGGTGCAGTCTGTGTAACTCCAAGTGTCTCTGAGACAAGATGGGTGGGCACTTTCAGGCACTGTCCCACTTCTAAACACTTGGCCTTGTTTTGTGGTCTCTTTTAGCTTAAGGATAGGTACATTTTTTTTTTCATCTTCTGTTGAAACCTTGCTTTCAAATGTGGAAAGTACATAAAAGTGCCCACGGTAAGTAAAAGCTGGTGTCCTCAGCATTCAAAGATGAGCCAGCTTGCTAGTCCTTGGTTTGGAGGAGGACATTATAGTCAGAGCTTTTTGTCACAGCAGTCGCTCCCAAATAACCACAAGAGACTTGATATTAATTATAAATGCTCAGCCAATAGCTTAGATTTGTTTTTAGCTAGCTCATATAACAAACTCATTTCTTATTTATCCTTTGCCACGTGGCGGCACCTTTCAACATGGCATGTTCATCTTGCTTCTCTCTGTGTGTCTGCTCCTGACTCCCCAGACTTGCTCACACACACTTGGTTTTTTGGTTTTAGGATGCAGTTATCTGTCACAAGCTGACCTCACACTCATAATCCTCCTGCCTCAGCCTCCTTAGTTCTGGAAGGTTTTTGAGACAGGGTTTCTCTGTTTAGCCCTAGCTGTCCTGGAACTCAAGCTGTAGACCAGGCTGGCCTCAAACTCAGAGAGATCCGCCTGCCTCTGCCTCCTGAGCGCTGGGATTAAAGGTGTGCGCCACCACTGCCCATCTTTTTTTTTTTAAGATAAAGTTTAAAAATTTTTTTTGAGCTAAAATTAAAAAAATCCACCAATATATTTACTGATGATTCTCATCCAAATAGTTGGCTTATTCTGGTTCTGTATTTTATTGAGTTTAATAATCTAAACATTATTTTTTTCCCAAAATAATGTTTAGATCTCTCTTTGTGGAGAAATTTTGCCAGTGATGTTGTGTTGGTGTAGCATGTTGAAACATATGTGAGGCTATTTTTAAATTAAGCCTAGAAACTGACAGCTTTCCTTATGGCATCTCCATGCATCCATGAAATACCGTAATTCAGCAGTCTAAAGCTTGTCCTGGAAGCCATAGCTCTCCTTGTTTAAAACAGTCATTATGAGGTGCTGTTCTTGAGAAATCATATCTACATATTTCAGGAACATCAAGCCATAGTAAAAATAACCAGTATTGTTTGAAAGAACCATTTATGTTGTATCAGCTTGATAATTTAAAGTTAGCTGTGATAACTCTTATTTCCACTCAGATGAGCCAAGTTAGTGACACTCGTAATGCTTTTCATTTCCTTTCTTTGTTGAAAATATGAACAATTTAGTTCTTACAGGTGTTTTAGTTTTCATTGGCAAAACTTTTGTTCAAGTGTGAATTGATGCTGGCAGCTTGCCTTCCAACTAGCGGTTCCAAGGTCTCCATGAAAGAAGGAAAGAGTCCTTTGAAAGTTTCACATTATATTTTAAGTATTTTTTCTTTCTGATATTGATCCCCTCCTTTCTCCCCTCTTCTCTCTCCCTCTCTTCCTCTCAGTTTTCTTTGAGATGGAGACTTTGACTTTTAAAACAAGGTCTGAGGTACTTTACTGATGGCCCTAAACTCATGTCCTCAGCAGAAGGTAACTTTGAACTTCTAATCTACCGACTTCCACCTCCCAAGTGCTGGGATTCCGGACAGAAGCCACTAGCCCACCTTTGAGATGGAGGTTTTTTTTTTTTTAAATTTTATTTTTATGTTGATCTAGTTGATCTCAAATCTATATTATAACTGTCTCTTACCTCAGCCTTCTAAGTACAAATGTTTATACAAATCACTGTATCAGATGCTAATGGATAAATACTCCAAATAAAATTCAAAGATTGTTCTAAAGTGGAAAAAAGGCAAAATGCCAAAGATTAAGCTGGCCATCGTGGCATACACCCTTAATCCCAGCAGAATCAGGAAGATCTGGTCTACAGAGTGATTTCCAGGATATCTGGGGCCACATAGAGACAGGAAAACGTCAAAGATGTCTTGATGGAAGCAAAGCAGAGCTGCAGCTCTGCTTCTGAGAGATGTATTAGAGACCGTATATAGCGCTATAACATTGTTCAAACAGATCAAAGTGCACAGTGAATTTGAGTATATTTTAGTGTATCAGATACATTCGCTAAAGAGGAAACTGTGTTATTTAGACCTATTGTTTTTAAGGTTAATCCACGTATCAAAATAGATCTGCCTGTTAATATAGTATTTTTTGTCACAAGTACAACACAAAATATTCAACCACCATCATGTATTAAGTAAGTGGAGTCAACATTAGTACGAAAAGCTTATGTGAAATTGCACTGTGTTCACATTTATGATATTTATTCCTTTTCTGTGGCAAAAGTCAGAGTAGTTTCCTCAAGATTTATGAAATGTATTAGTTGGATATGGTGGCAAATGCCTTTAATCCCAGCCCTTGGGAGGTGGAGACAAGTGGATCTCTCTGAGTTCAAAGCCAACCTTTTCTACGAGAGTTCCAGGATAGCCAGGGGTACTCAGGGAAACCTTGTCTCAAAAAAAAAAAAAAAAAGAAAAGAAAAGAAAAAAGAGAGAAGAGAAGAGAAAGCAAGGTGCTGTTTAAAGCTGTAGCTAGGGTGTATGTCAACCTTAGCATTTACACACACTACTGATGTTGGAAATAGTTTGTCCAATTCCCTTTCCTTTCCTGATGATTGAGAGGCAACAGGAATGGCCAGCAGGAAGCTGGCTAAGATGAGTGGGTTCTGTGGACAGAAGTCTTGAATATTAAATAGTATAGGTTAATTGACATCCACTAAATAAGTGGAATCTTTTCCCCCCTTCCTTTCTTTTTTTGGTTTTTCAAGATGGGGTTTCTCTGTGGCTTTGGAGCCTGTCCTGGAACTAGCTCTTGTAGACCAGGCTAGCCTCGAACTCACAGAGATCCACCTGAGTCTGCCTCCCGAGTGCTGGGAGTAAAGGTGTGCGCTGCCACCACCTGGCTGGAATTTTAACACATCAATAAAGTAATAATTTTCAATCAACTTCTTATGTTAACTGACATAATGATTATGATTTAATTATTTTAAATCTCTAAACACACAAGAACTCAGAAACTGGAGCTAAGGGCAGAAGCCAGCGGGCAGGCACCTGAACCCTAGGCAGCAACAGTTGTGAGGGCTGGAGTCACTGGGGGGTTGACTGGGGTGGGGTAATAGCACTTCCACTGAATTAAGACTTCGAAGCAAGTCTGCAGTCACCTGAAATTCATGTGCTGCCCAGCCTATGGCTGCCAAACACAGTCTTTCCAGGGGGAAGTCCTCCTGAGCCCACAGTTAAAGCTGAGTACACGGAAGGCAAGCACTGTGCTGAGTGCGCAGAAGTGGCAGCAGCCTAGGAAGCTCTGCGCAGACTGCAGCTCACTGACCGGAGGGAGTGTGGGGAGCGCCACAGGGTGTTTAAGGGAAAAAAGTGCAAGCTATTTCCATTCCTTGTTGGACTGTCATGGTTTTGCAAGATTGTAACTTACAGAAGTGATGTGAAGAGTGAACAGGAGAATTAAAGGCTGACTAGTCCATGCTCTGTCACTTCACTGAGTGCAGCATCAGGAAGCTGTGCATCGCAGATTCGCCAGACAGCCTTTTCTTAGGTACCTGAGTGAAGCTCTTCCCTCTGCATTTGTGCACACATACAGGAGTGTTTCGTAGTTGCCTGCGTTGTGATGGCGAAGAGCTGGAAGTTGTTGGCAGGAAGATGGATACCTGAATTGTGACTTTGTTGTGATTGTGAGACACCCTGCAGCAGTAAGGCTACAGATGTGGCAAACTAGAAAGCCAGTTCTGTGTGCCTGGGTTTTCATGGTACTCCATAACTTAGGGTTGCTTACTTTGAAATTCTGTGTACAGTGTGGGAGAAATACACTGTGGGAGAAGTAAAGGAATGAGCCATGGAACTTACCTTTAAGAAATTTTTAATGTAGATCTGATCAAATAAATTCACAAGTTTAATCGCCAGTCAGGCAGTTTGAAGATTATGCAAATTGATGGTCCCAATAAGCAAATCACCTGGTTGCTGAGAAAGGAAGAACACATTTAGCACTGAGCATCAAGAAAGGCACTGTTCCTTAGGGCAGACTTTGAGGCTGGCTATGGAAGGCAGACAGGGTTTCCGTGGTGCCATATGTAGAAACAGAGTCTGGACAAGTCCAGTCTCAGTGCAGGGTCATTGGCAGAGTCTGTGGGGGCAGCCAGTGAGTCGAAAGGAAAAGCAGGCCCAGCACAGACTTGAAATGTTCTCACAGCAAAGATAGAGGGTTTGGACTGCTGTTCCATTTTCCTGGGAACAATTTATAGCTTAAACTTGGAATTTAAACTTACCGTCTCTTGGTACTAACTTAAAATAAATATTCTTTTAAGTAGATCATTTAAAGTAGGGAGATAGTTCTGCTTTTTATAGCATTTCTTTGTTGTTTGCGCCCACGGTCAGCCTGACCTGGGTGGGCATCATCCCTTTGGCCAAATAATTCTGGACCCAACAAGGAGAGCTCAAAGCTGGCTTTGATTTACCTGTGGAAAAGCAGCTGTCTGAAGCGCCTTTATGTCCAAAGGACTGGACCGCCTGTCTGCTGAATGAAGATCCTGGTGACCTTTGGAGGAGTATTTAAAATGCACACTTAGAAGAGTGAAAAGGTCTCTCGTTTTTAATAGGAACGTACGGTACTCCAGATCCTCTCTGATAGTGCTAAAAGTCTTGTTGCTTGTCTCAGGCATGAGGGGCATGTTGCAGGTGGTAGGAAATTGTTAGCTGAATAAAATAACTATACATGTATCCTTTATACGCCTAAGGAACATTTTCGGCGTAGTGTGAGTCCAAGTGGTGTTCACTGGCTTTTTAAACTTAATCATTATTAATGTATGTGTGTGTGTGTGTGCATGTGCGTGCACGTGTGCGTTGCATGTGTGCATGCACTTGCATGCTTGGAATAACTTTCAGGAGTTACCTCTCTCCTTCGTCCATGGGTGCTGGGGATTGACCTTGGGCTGTTAGCCTCTCACAGAAGTCACTTTTGCTTGTGCAGCCGTCTCTCCCGGGGCAGCCATCTCTCCTGTCTCTCATTGACATTTCTATCTGAAGCTGTTGCCAGTTTGCTCAGATGGAGTGGAGTCTGCACACTGACTCGGGTGCATGCCTCACAGGGAATAGGCACTCTGAGCTGGCTGAAAATCCTCTCCGTCACTTGTAGTGAGTGCCTCCCTTCTGGTCTCAGAATATCTTTTTACACTTCTTATCAAAGATTGCTGAAGTGAATTTGTTCTTTCCTTATAAACCATGACTGTAAATAGATAGGGCTCATTGTTGGAGAACTTGTCTAGCTTGTTTGAGGCCCAGGGTTTGATCCCTGCCATACCCCACAAAAGACAACCAACCAAACAGACAAAAACCCACATTGTAAGCACAAATAAAAGATGACTAGCATTTGTTTCAATATTCACAAAAATAAAAATATTAATAACTTAGAAAAATAATATACATGCTAAAGGCTACTTGTCTAATAAATGACTTTTTGAATATTTTGGTCAGTATAAGTTGAGAATGAGAGAGTGTGTGTGTGTATCTTAATTGGTTTCTGTTCTCTTTTTATAAGCAAAAGTGGTTGAAATCCCAGCTCATATACATGTTTGGGGTTGTAAACAGACAGATTCGTTTGTATCTGTGCCTTAATTCTAACAGTGAGGCTTGTTGGATATAAAACTTCTTAATTTGTTTCAAACTACATTGGATTTTTAGTCAATACTAGTAATTTAATGAGATACCATCAAATTGCTAGAGTAAGATTTATTTTTTAAAATAATGATTTATTTATTTTTAAAAATAACATATCTATTTTTAAAAATAATGTATTTATTTTTATTTTGTTTGCATTGGTATTTTGCCTGCATGTATGTCTGTGTGAGGGTGTCAGATCTTAGAGTCACAGACAGTTGTGAGCTGCCATGTGGGTGTTGTGAATTGAACCCGGGTCTTCTAGAAGAGCAGTCAGTGCTCTTAATCACTGAGCCATCTCTCCAGCTTCTGGTTAGATTTATTTTTACACTCCTGTTTTTTCCAAGGTATAATTTGCAGTTGTTTGATTCTGCTTGCTTTAGGTACCAAGAGTGGTCAGGTCCATAGGCACAAGGAGTAGAATGTTGGTTTCTCAGCCTCAGAAGAGGGAAGACATGGGAGCTCTTGTTTAGTGACACAGACTAGGGCTGCAGATGAAAAAAGATTCTGGAGATTGGTTGCACAAAAAAGTGAAAGCTAAAGTGAACTGTGTGTTTAAAAGCTGGTTTAGTGATGAATTTTATGTTCTGTATATTTTTATCATAATTTTTAAAATGTGAAAGGAGAGAAGAAAAAATTCTATTTGTAGTAGTGCCGAAACCCATCCGATTCCTAGAAATGTACTTATCAAAAGATCGGGAGGCTCTCAAGTACTAAAATCTGCAGAACATTACTGAGAAGTTAAATGAAAGGAGACACACATTTGTTCCTGGGTGGCTCAGCCTTTAATATTTCCAGCCTTTCCAGATTAGCCTGTGTTAGTCAGTGCAGTCCCTGACGAAGTCCCAACAGTTTGATTTTGCTGATATTTTTGCTGGTGTTTTCTTTTTCTTTTTTAAACGTGTGTGGTAGCACTAAAGGTGACTTTTCCAAAAGCTGATTTTCAATTTATACAGAAAGGCAAAGAGTGAGGAATTTCTTAGGCAGTCAGGAAGAGCTGGGAGACCCACACTGTGTGAAGCTGTCCTGACTAAGGCAATGCTTATTACAATGTGGTGCTTGAGTGGCAGCCGAAGCACCAGCTGTGCCCCCCTCCCCCGTCCCCCCAGAAGTCGAGTCTTCCTGGCTCCACCCCAAACCAGACTGATAGAGAACTCTGGGGCTGAGGCCAGGGAGTCTGCATCTCAGCATGCCCTCTGGTTGTGTTTATACACTTTAAAGCCTAGGAAACCCTTGAGTAAAGACACAAGGCTCTCCTCTCTGGAGCAGCCAGTGGGGCAGGTGGTCCAGAGGAGACCCATCCGGATGTTAGAGGGGGCACTGCAGCACAGTTGACTTTTCCAATCTTAGATAATGTATATGGCCATATGAAATAGGTATCTAACCTCAGGTCATCCACATTAAAAAAAGTCAATTCAGACAGATCTACTATATAAAAATAGAAGGCCAAGCTATAAAGCCAGAGAGATAAAATGTAGGAGAGTTGAGCAGGTTTAATAAAGTCCTAAGCATAGAAATGATAAACTGGACTCTTTTAGTAATGAGCATTTGTTTTGGTAGTAGGGACTGAACCCCAGGCTCACTCATCACAAGCCATTGAGGTCCACGCCCACCCAGTTCAGAGTTGTCAGAACCGTATCTTTACCGTTTTGGGCACCTGAACAAGTAGCTTTCCTCAACCACTTCTGCCACTTCTAGTGAACAGTAAAGAACTCTGTGAGATACTCAGTAAATATGAAATCTAAAATAATTGAATTCAACTTGCTTCAGGATGCAGAATCTAAAATTCAACAAAGGAAAACATGGGCTCATGATGTTTTGGGATTTTGGAAGTGGCATAAACATAAAGTCAGCTAAATTTCATCCATTTTTTTCCTCCTTATGCACATAACATTTTAGTCTTTGATTCCTCTTTTTAAAGGGTGCATAAGCAATGGCTGGGAAAGCAGAGGGACTTAGGCTAGTTTAGGAAAGAATTTATTTTTGAGACAGAGTCTCATGTAACTTGGGCTGCTTTTGAAATTGGTTTACAGCTGAAAATGGCCTTGAACTGCCGACCCTTCTGACTGCTTCCTGAGTGCTAGAGTTACAGAAGTGTGCTGTTGCTCTTGTTTATATTGTGTTGGAACTCAAGAACTCCTGCAACATGGATGCTAGGCCAGCACGCTACCAACCGGTCCCTTTACAAAGCATCTTGAATGATTTGGAACCTTTCTGTGTTGTTATTTGCCACAGAACAGATGGAATTTTATGAAAACAGTTTTCAGAGCCGGAAGCATTCTCAGATCAGCTCCTGTCACTTAGATGAGGAAAATCAGGTCTAAAAGTGGCAGGCATCTTTCTCAAGGGAGCTAATGACAGTTTGACTGGTACCCTGGTCAGTTTGAGTATGTTTTCCTGTTTTGTGCCAGTTCAGAATAGATTTGTTTTCAAGCAGCTTATAAAGTTTTATGTGGCATTTGGAGCACAACTGTCTTAAAGAAAAATGAGTTTAAATTTCTGGGCTATTCCACAGTGTGTGCTTAAGCTACAGATGATCTGATTTACGGTAATAAACATCTTTGATAGTAGCTACTTGTCATTTATAGTACTGTGTCCTTGCTCAGGAATATTCCTAGTGCTATCTTGGGAATGTTATAAAAAATATTTGTGAGTTGTAAGTTTAAATTTACCCCCCCCCACTTCTGGGGATTGAATTTGGGGCATTAGGTTTGCTATACAAATGTTTCACCGCTAACACATACCCCCATAATCTGGTGGGTTTTTTTTTTCTGTTAGTAACTTTTTCTGAGAATTTCATATGTAAGAACTGTATATCATTTCTTCTCTCTCTCCCCATTCCAGCCCTTCCTCTGCACCCCACTCCCTCTCAAATTCATGACCTCTATTAATTATTATTGTTACTTATATGTACCTGAACATATACATCCTGTACCACCTACTGAGTCTATTTAGTGTTGCTCCTATGTGCATGTATTTAGGGTAACTACGTGGGATTGGATAACCTATCAGGCGGTCCATTCCTGGAGAAACCTGATTCTCTTTCCCATGGGAGCCAGTGATTGCCTATGACTCTTCATCTAGAGGTGGGGTCTTGGGAAACTTCCCCTGTCCATGTTGACATGTCAGGTGGTAAGGTCATCATGTTTATGCAACCATTTCGTTGAGATTTCATGGGTATAGCATCCCTGACATATTTAGAAGACACTATTGTTGCAGAATATTTAACTATGCAAAGATGTGTTACATTTGTTTAACTATGAAAAGATGTGTTGCATTTGTTTAATTATGTAAAGGTGTGTTGCTTTTTACCTTCCCTGCCTAAGGCACCTGGTTGATCTAATAAAAAGCTGAACGGCCAATAGCAAGGGCAGAGGCAGAGGCAGAACTTCCTGGCAGGGAGAGTAAGTGGGGGAAGGAATTTAGGCTGGGGGAAGAAAGAAGAGGAGATGACTGGGAGATGCCACAGGCCAGCGAGCCAGACACAGAGGAAGCAGCAAAGTAGGACATCCAGTCTAAAGAAAGAAAGGTCAAAAACTCTGAGGCAAAATGTAGATAAATAGAAACAGGTTAAGTTCAGTTAAAAAAGCTAGTGGGACAAACGTACGCTAAGGCCAAGCATTCATATTTAATAATATGTCTCTGTGTCTTTATTAGGGAGCTGATTGGTGACCCAAAGAAAATTCCAGCTACACACTGTCTCATAGGTAGCTAGCTAGTGTCCTGGTTCTCTGGTTGTTTGAATTCTTCCACTCCCTTTTCTACAATAATCCCCCAGCCTTAGGTGCAGGGGTAATGTTATAGATGTCCCAGTTGGGGTTGGTTTCTGCATGGTCATTTATTACTTGCATTTGACCAGTAGTGGATCTCTGTAGTAGCCTCATCTGCTGCAAAAATGAAGCTTTTTTGGTGAAGGTGAGAATTAAATCTGTGGGTATACGGATACATTTTTAGAATACAGTCAGAAATTCTATTGGTTTAGGAAAATGGCAGTAGTGGGTTCTCTAGGGTCTGTGACCTCTCCAGGCACATGTAGTTGGCTAGGTTTACAATACCAGACTGGAATTCCTACCTGTTGAGTAGGCTTCAGTTTTTTATAAACGCCACCATTGTTCAATTATACTTGTGTATACCTCTCTCTCTGCCAAAGGCAAGCAATATGCCCCATCGGCTCCTTTCCTCTTCCTTGTGCACCTGCAGTGAGTCAGAGAGTTCTTCTCTGTACCAAACTGATGCAGTATTGGAGAATCCCTGAGTGAAGATGGAGTCACTTAGATAAGGCAGTCCAGAGCAAGGTAGCTGTTAAGCTGAGGCAGAGTTGGCCATGTGGGTAGTGGGGTCATCACTGCGAAGGTTCTAAATGAAGTGGAATTATTAGCGGTGACCTATGTGACCTAGTGAAGATAGAATCACTTTTTCCCCTATGAATGTGTAGATTTGGGCTTGATTTTTTTTACTATTGCCTGCTGCCTAGGCAGTGGGTTGTTCACACTGTTTGGTTTGATTGTAGAAATATAAATTTAATTCTCTGCACAAGTCAGTAGCGCATGTGTAGAGCTCTTGTTTGATTTTCTTTTTCTTTACCTAATGCTGCACATTAGGATTTATTATTATTATTATTTGGTTGTTTGAAACAGGGTTTCTCTGTGTTAACAGTCCTAGCTGTCCTAGAATTTGCTTTGTAGACCAGGCTGGCCTCGAACTCAGAGATCTGCCTGCCTCTACCTCCTGCGTTCTGGGATTAAAGGTGTGCACCACTATGCCCGGTTTAGGAGTGATTCTTACCTCATGGCAGTGCTTCCTCATGGCATGGTGACTACAGTGTGCATTTTCCTCTTTGGAGGATAATTACCCTCTTCACTGACATTATCTGGTTAATTAATCTCTTTTACAAAGCCTTCAAAACATTTATTTGTCACATGGCATTTTGCTTTCAGTGTTTAGTGGGAATGTTTTTCTTGACACCACATAGAAGTCTAAAGGCGTCTCCTGCCCTCAAGCCTTCGGGGTGTAAAACATTAAGAGTTGGTGCACCTCTAAGCCTCTGTATTGTACGCACACTATTCTTATTGGCAAACTGATGGAGTAGTTGGAGGTGAGTAAGTACACTTGGGAAGTGAGACGCCTGGCCTGCTGCCCTGGATGACTTTCTGCACATCAGCTGAGCATAGGAAGAGAGGTCCTGGGGGGCTAGAAGCACCCCAGGAGCTGCTCTCACAGGTTTCTGAAGCCCTGCTGCTCACATTTATTTCATGTTCACACTTCTGAGAAGTGAGGAGGAAACAACTTCCCAGAACCAAATAGCTGGTAGAGTGGATTTGGTGTTCTAATCTGGCCCTGGCTAGTTTGGAAGACTTTCCCCACTGTGTGTGCTGTCCTCTTGTTACTGCGTGTTTACAGATTGTAACCTCAGTGGTGCGTGGAAAGGAAAGTAAGTTCGCAGTGCCCTTGAGTACAGGTGGTAGACCCAGGTTTGCAGGCACGCCGCATTTTAAAATGTTCTGCATTTTAAAGAATTCCTTTTCTGATTGGGATGTAGCTCAGTGGTAAGAATGCTTGCCTAGCATGCGTAAGGCACAGAATTCAATTCTCAGCACTGTTGTGTCCTGGGAATTAATTTTTAAATGTCTTCTGTTTTGTCATTCATGGTGTTATAGTGACAAATATTCCTGTTTGTGTTGGCAGATGTACTCTCTTTGTAGGAATGTTAATAACAAAAGAAGTTTATATACATTTATCTTACAAACTGTATTTCGGCAATAGATAAAACATTTAGTTACAAAAGTTAGTTTGGAAGAAAAATTATTTAATAAGACATTGAATTAGGATACACATAAGATTTCTGGGTGTTGAGACTCATCTGTATTGCTTGCTGCTGCCCCTAGAGCCTGTGTGAACAGTTCCTGCACGGAGCGAGGGCTCAGATACATTAATGAACACTTTCAGGAAGATCTCATCTCTTTGCTTTTCTTCTCTTTGTACATTTCTGTTTGTTCACTGTCTCTCAGGTTCTTCCATGAGAGGTTTTTTTTTTTTTAATGTTATTCTGTTCTTTAGTTTTGACTTGGTACTATCATCAGTTTCTGAATGGTTATTATCTTAAATTATTCACTTGAATGTGCATAATTTCATTTGGAAAATCTTATGAAATGACAGAGTGTTGCTTTGGGACAAAATACTGCTATCAACTTTTGCTGGTATCTTAATTTTCTTAATTGTAGCGAGATTGGTCTAGATTAAGGGTTAGCAATTGAGGTGTCTTGAAACTAAGAAGGGGATCGTGAGAAGGGAGGAGAGACCATTAGGGAAGGGGAAGAGGAGAGTGATGCTATACACTTGATAAGATGGGGAAAGGGGAGTACCCTGGGGAAGGAAGGGAGCAGCTGGAGAAGGTTGGGGCCATAGGGAGAGCAGCGGGGCAGCAGCCAAGGAGAATAAGGTAATTGCACATGTGTGTGTGCACTCTGGAGAAACCTAGTATTTGTATGCTAACCTAAAAAGTTATTATTTTTTTAATGAAAGGAAATAAAAGGCAAAGCTACTCATGGGTAGGATGAATGGTGAGTGGAGAAGGCAGGTGCCTGTAGGGGCAGGCAGGTGGTAATGGGAGCGAGTGAGCTGGGCAGGGGCAGTGAGGAGTTCTAGGGGCTTTGGTCACTAATATTTCATTGACGATTTTCATGCTAACCTCTAATGAACATTGTGCATTAATGGATAAATTTGACCAAAGACAAATGTGTGTGATTTTAACCTAATAGTTCTTAAAGTTGACTGTACTTAAGCATTACCTATGGAGTACTTCAAAAAATTGTAGATGCCCAGATCCTCTTCTTCTCAGAAATCTATTTAAAGTTAAGCGCTTCCCAGGTGCTTCTAATGAGCAGTCAGGCTGGGGATGACTAATTGGGTTCTGACTAGGGTGCTTTCCGCACCTGGCTTCCAGAGACAAGCAAATGCTTGTTTAGGAATAGCCAATGCACAGTGAGGAAGGATGGCGTCACCTTTCAGACAGATAAACAAGCCCTTTCTTCGTAATGAGCCTTAATGAAGGTTGTTGTTGGGATGGCCACCCAGGGCCAAATCTGCATTAAAGTGTGCCCATTATGCCAAGCAGTCCCCATGTACCACTGTTTTCTGTTTCCCTCAAACTTTCCCTTTGTTTCCCTGCTGGTTCTAGTAAAGTTTCTGCCTGCGCTGTTTGAGGACTGACCTAACTTTCTCTGGGCTTGGGTGTCAGTGTATGCATATTTATTTAAGTTTCATTGTGGTGAGTTTTCTTAGGATGCCCCTTTTCAGAAAGCATTTTGTCTGAAGTTAGGACATCTAACATTGAGGACTTTCTACAGCTAGAAGAATTCTCCTGTGTTTAAAACAATGCTCTGTAATGTGAGTTTTAAGAAGATGAGAGCCTCCCCACCCAGCTCCTGCCTTTTTTGTTTGCTTAGATTGTCAAATCTGCATTTGGCTGAACTGTGGTTTTTTTGGTGGGGGTGGGCAAGTCTAAGAGTTGCACCTCTGGCTCACCCCTTCTTTCTCTGCCCTCTCCTTTCTTCCACCAGTGTTTACTTTCACAGCCAAAGTTCTGGGCCATTCAGACATCAGCCTTGATCCTCCGGACAAAGCTTGAGAGAGGAAGCACACGGCGAGTGGAACGAGCAATGAGGCAGACACAGGTACTGTGGTGGCGCTCTCTCCTCTGTTGCTGGAGTGAGTGTGGGCATGAGGCACTTGCAGGAATGAGATGGCTTACCTTCCACTCACATTTTGCCATTACTTAGGTTACAGGCTCTAGAATTTGATTTGGCTGCAAAGTTCAGCTTTGTCACTTTACTTTGTAGCTCTGTGACCTCAGCGTTTAGTCTGTGTAACCCTGTATCTCATTTTATATCTGTGCTGGCCTCAAACTCACTATGCAGCCAAGAATGAACTCCTGATCTACTTCACCTTCCAAACGCTGGGATTGGCATGGGCTGTTAGGCCCAGCTTGGATTTTGAATCTTGTTTTTGGTGTCAGATGGTGAGAATGTGCTTTGTGCTTTGCCTGGGGAGCAAAGATTTAAAAGCAGAGTGATGCTACTCTGTTTCTCCTTAGGCCATGTAGGGTTCGCCTCATCTTCTCATCCTGTGGCACATAAGTAAGAAAGCTGTATATTTCTACTTGAGGGACAGCATCGGGGAGCTGTTGTTTCTGCCTCTGCAGGGCAGTACTTTGGGGGGGGGGGCGTCTTTTTATTCCCTATTTCTTGAATTTTGGAAATTAGACCATGTGACAGGATGAATCCATGGTTTGTCTAATTTTCTGTCTTTGTTAAGCCCCTTAGCTCACACTCTGAACTTTTGCCAGTTCCTCTGATTCACAATGTGTTGCTTCAGTGTTTGTTAAAATAACTACATCTCGCAAGAGTAAGGGAATGATTTAAAATAACAACTGTATATATAAAACAAAGGGTTTTTTAAAATTAAAAATGTTTTAATTTCTGTAAAGATTGGTTTCCTTCCAACACTGTATAGTGCTAAAGGATGAACTGTTAAAGTTGAAGGGGATGGCAGGGGGACCAGAAGGGGCTCTAAGGGAAAGCTCAGACATGCCTGTTGAAGGGCTGCAGGTGTGCTGACAGTCCGCGTGGACTGTAACTTAGTGATAGGTGGTTACATTGAGGGCTCCAATGACAGGTCCTTTGTCATGGTGAATTTTTAAGTGATAGATACCAAAGTTAAGAAGAAAATGTGGCATCATACATGAAGGTAGGTAACCAAAGATTCTAAAAGCCACGAGAGAGAGGAAATTACAAATTCAGGAGAAGCCATTAAAAACAATCTAGTCCATGAAATCTTTTAGGCTGAGTGTTGTTGCCTATGCAGGTTAAGAGTGAGGTCAGATCATGATGGGGAAATCTACAGAGACAACTGAACCAAGCTCTTGGGAAGTCACAAACTCTAGACCCACAGCTGTATGGGACTGAACTAGGCCCTCTGCATGTGGGAGACAGTTGTGTAGCTTGATCTATCTGAAGGGCTCCTGGCAGTGGGCCAGGATCTATCCCTGATATGTGAGCTGACTTTTTGGAGCCCATTATTCCCTTTGGTGGGATGCTGTGCTCAGCCTTGATGCAGGGCTTGGTTCTTCTTCAACTTAATGTGCCAGACTTTGTTGATTTCCCCATGGAAGGTGTTACCCTTTGAAAGGAGTGGATAGGGGTGTGCTGAGGGAGAGGTGAGGAGGGCAGGAGGAGGGGTATGGTTGGAATGTAAAATGAAATTATAAAAAAGAGTGTAGGTGAGGATAAAGTCAGTGCTTGTGGAAGCCCTGTTCACTGTAATGCTTAGGTTTCTAGCTGAGTATATCAAAGCTCTGATGGTTTGAATGAGAGCGGCCCTCATAGGGTCATATATTTGAATGCTTAGTCACTACAGAGTGCACTATTTGAAAGGATTAGAAGGATTAGGAGGTGTGACTTCATTGGAGTTAGTTTGTCACTGGGGGGTGGACTTTGAGGTTTTAAAGCCCTGTCAAGCCCGGAGTCTCTGCCTACAGAACAGGCTGTAGTTCTCAGCTGTTGTTCCAATGTCTGCCTGAATGCTGTCATGCTTCCTGCCGGGATGGCAGTGACTAAACCTCTGAAAGTGTAGGCAAGACCCAGTTACATGCTTTCTCTTACAACAGTTGCCTTGGTCACAGCAGTAGAACAGTGACTAAGACAGTAGTCATACTGTCCTTTTTTTTTAAAAAAAAAAAAAGTATAGCTTTTTCTATTGTCATTCAGCTTTCTCAGCCTTATCAGAATAAAATCTTTTTGAGATATTTCTTGGCTATTTTTGTTTTTTTATTTTGAAAATTTTATTCAGATCACAAGTCCATTTTTTGAATAGGTTGTTTTGTTTTTTAAAGTTCTTTATATATTCTAGATTTTAATCCTTTGTCAGATGATAGCTGGCAAAGATTGTCTTCCTCTCTGTGGGCTTCCTCTTTTCTTGCTTGATTGTTTCTTTATCTGTGCAGAAGAATCTTAGTTTAATGAGGTCCCACTTGTCAATCACTGGCCTCAGTTCCTGGTCAAATGGGGTCCTATTCAGAAAAACTTTTCCTAGCCCTCTAACCTATAGGGTTTGGCCTGGATTTTCTTTTAGCAGTTTGAGTGTTTCACATTTAGGTCTTTCATCTGTTTTGAGTAGTTTTTGTACAAGGTCGCAGATATAGGCTAATTTCACTCTTCTTCATATGGATATCCAGTTCTAATACCATATGTTGAAGATTCTGCCTTTTCTCCAGTTTTTGTTTTTGACATCTTTGTCAAGTTTTGGATGGCTGTAGTTATGAGTACCTCAGTCATAGTCCACACAGCTTCATGTGGTAACTGTTGAGTGATCCTAACACATGGAAGCACAGTTTCTTTGCAGTCCCTCGGACATTCTGACTGTTTAAAGGGACCTGAAGTCAGAAAGATTTAGGAATACTGACCCAAGATGTGACCAGGGAAGGGGAGGTCAGTGTGGTCACCCAGCTTCCTCAAGGCTGCCTCTGTTGGTTTGTCTTCACCGTGGAAGCTTGAAGAGAAGCCCTCGCTCTCAGGATCCCATTAACCATAGCTGCTGAGCCCCCACCGCCCTTAACTGCAGCTGCTGAGCATGTTACTGCCTATGGCAGGTCCTGATTCCTGTGTTGGGGGTTTGAGTGCAGTAGAGAATAGTCAAATACAGGTCTCAGTGTTTCTTCAGCAAGAAGAAGCTGCTTTTCATTTCACAGTCTGGTCATTGTCGTTGTGGGCATGAGATAAGACCCAGCGTGGCTCCCCTGCTCCACAGTCCTGGGACTTTGACCTGGACTTTATTTCTCACAGGTGCTATTCGCTAATTATTACGTAATACTGGTTCAGCATAGGTTTAAGTTTGTTGAAGCTTAGTAAATTTAATTCTATTTTTCCTTACTGTGGGGAATGTTATTCTCCTTGAGAGTCTGAAGTGGCAGTCTGTTTGACTGCTCGATTTGTAAATCACTGTCAACTTCAGGCTCCTGTCAGAAAGAAAGCTCTTCCACCCAACTGTTGATATGTTTGCTTAAGTACATATTTTAAATTTTTTTAAAGAAGTCCTATCCTGCACACACAGACTTGTACAAAGATTGCACAACAAAGCCAATCAAAGGTGATCTGGCAGGTGATGAGTCAGCCCTTTCAGATTATCAGCTCGTCTGTGTTGGGCTCAGCAGGCCCCCAGACACTTTGATATACTTCTAGTGAGAATGAATTGCTGTCGGTGAAAGGGAAGGCCCTCTGGGACCAGCTCTGCTCCTTTGAAGATGTATGGCCGTACTCTCAGATGTAAGCACACTGTGTCTGAATCATACCAGACCTTGTGCAGGATCATCCTGCATACTAAATCATCCTCTGGGCTAACTTTTACTGCAGTCTTGATCTTCTGGAGGGTTTTCTGGGAAATTCTTTCCTGAAAAAAGGCACCAAAAGGAAGAGACACATCTTTACATTTGGAGGTTTCACCCTTCTATACCCATTCCATAGAGATAACCTCTGACTCATGAAACTGCAGCTTCTGGAGATGTGGGCATTGTTATTGTGGAGGCTTGGGAGCTCCATATGTGCAAATACTTAGCTTTTAGAGTCAGTTTAGGAGAAATGACCCTAAAACGAAGTTTTAAAACTTGAAAACAAGCCAGTTCTAGTGGTATGTATCTGTATTCCCAGCATTTGGGAAGCTGAGTCGGGAGATCTGCCAGGGTTACCTCTGAGTGAGGGGAGACCCCACTTTTTGGATACCAATTTTGCTAACAATGGACCAACTTACCTTAAATGTCTGAAATAAAACGAAGTTCTTGGGGACTGAAGGTATGGCTCAGTGGTTAAGAGCACCAGTTGCTCTTACAGAGGACCCGGGTTTGATTTCTTGGACCCACATGGTGGTTCACAACCATCTGTAACCCTAGTTCCAAGGGATCTGATGCTTTCTGAACTCTGCAGGCACTAGGCACACAAGTGTTGCACATAAATACATGAAATGCAAAACCACTTGGGCATGGTCTCTTAAAGGCTATTGGCCAAAGGAGCTCCCACAGCACCACATAAATAAAATAAAGCTACAAAAATTAAGATTATTTTAAAGCAACAACAAACCCAACAAAGCTTTCTTGAGAAAGCCATCCTTATAAATTTGCTGGAAGTGCAAGAATTATTTTAAAAATCCTCTCAAGGATGAATGCCTCTGGTTAAATGATCACTTCCTTGTGGGTAGACCTGGAAGAGAGCTCAGGTCATTGTAAATGTCAGCCCTGCTTTTCCTATTTCCTGTGCCTGTGAGAACTCTAGTTTGTTTGACTATGGTAGAATTTTTTCAGAACTTGCTAGAAATGAGCTTGCGTTGAAAAATCTAGTCACCCACTGCAGCCAGCGAGGTACCTTGGCTCAGAGACTCCACACCTTCCTGTGTAATACCTCCAGCTGGAAACCAAGTGTTCAAATACACAAGTCTGTGGAGGACATTTCGCATCAAACCATGACAGGATTTTGTTAGGATGTGTTTGTAAATTAGCAAATAAAAGGAGAGTACTTTGAACTCAGTGGAGAGAATAGCAGTGCCACCACCTGTTTTTTTGTGTGTTAGTTTAATGTTCTTGGTTTTATCGGCAGCTAAACCTTACTTAGGTGATTGTCATGCTTAAGACAGCAAGAAGTATATACTTGTAGGAGAGTAGAAGATAGGTATTAAATTAATCTTTACCACATGTGGAACCAATTCAGCTTTTGTGGGGCGCTCACTTAAGTGATTCTCAACCTGTGGGTGGGTTGTGACCCCACAGGTTGTATCTCAGATATTCTGCATATCAGATATTTACATTATGATTCATAGCAGTAGCAGAACTACAGTGATGGAGTAGCAACGAAATAATTTTATGGTTGGGGTCATCACAGCATGAGGAATTGTATTAAAGGGTCACAGCATTAGGAAGGTTGAGAACCACTGCTCTAGACAGTTCGATGCATGTTGGCTCTGTTATTCCATCTGGTTGGTGTACTTTGCTGTTTCAGAGAGCACCCAAGTCCATCAGACACAGATACCTATAAGTCACCCAGAAGTATCTGAAATGTACAAACAATTATTAATAAGTCAAGAACAACTTACTGAGTACTTAATGTTCCTTAGTCATATCATCAAACAACATGGATTTTGTTGAAAATAAAATTTCACATGTAACTAGGGTTTGGTAAATTATATGATATTACTTTTAAATTTTAGGTTATTAAGTAAAAGCTATTTTTTTTCTTTTTGAAAATGTGGTATGTTGGTTTAAAAAAAAAAGCCTTTCTTTTCATGAAGGAATTCTGTGATCTTTATTTATGTATTGTGACCATATGTCTTCAGCCAGAAGTTGCTGTTCGTTCTTTGCCCTTCCTCCCTCAGTGAAATAGCCCTGGCTAGAGGCATGCAACCTTTTTGCTGTTAAGTTTCTGTGAAGCTAGGCCAGGGAGCTTTGTCAAGATGGTTGAGGAGTGTGGTTATGTCTCAATTTGTTCTGACTGACTGTGATTGAATAGAATTTTGGGCTGTCCAAGGAGTTTGTTCTGACATGCGAACTCACTCTGTGACATACTGAAGCAACAAGTGGCTCTCCTCCCTCACACATGGCAGAGAAAGACCACAGCTTCAGGCTGTTGTGCCAGTTAGACACTGGCCTGGGTTTAGCTCTGTGGCACTTACTGTTCTCCTCTCTGTAATAAAATACCTGACTAAGCAACTTTATTTTGTCTCCCAGTTGGGGAGACTTTGGTTCATCATGGCAGGGAAAGCACGGTGAGAACAGCTCAGTCTGCGTCGGTGGTGGTGTCAGGCAGCGTGACTGTTTCTCTGGGCCACCCAGGATGCAGAGAATTCTAGATCAGACTTACAGGCAGGTATAACCTTCCAAAAGTCGCTCCTGGTCACCTGCTGCTGCATGTTAGCGCTCTTGGCTCAAAGGTTCTGAAACCTTCCAATATTGCACTCCACAGCTGGGGACTAAGTGTTTTTTTGAGCCTTTGGGGGTATGTCACATCAAATCATGGCAGGATTTTATCAGGTTAGATTCTTGTCCACCTTTCTTCTGAGGAAGTTTATTCTTGATTCTTAAATTTATTTTTAATTTTGTGAAAAAATGAAACCACTTGAAAACAGATACTAGTATAACAGCCTTCCATATCTTCATGTGTCAGAGAGTGCATTGTTACATGCTGCTTTGCCAGCATCCTCAAATACAGGAAAGACCATATCCCACACAACAGCTTCCTATGTTAGAATCAAAAAATTAAGAAAGACATGTTATAATAACTTGATCATTATGTAAAAAAAAAGCTCACAATAATTCACAATTGAAATTCTGATGCTAAGCCTGGCATGGTGGGGCACGCCTCCAATCCCATCACTCAGGAGGCAGGGGCAAATGGATCTCTGAGTTTGAGACCAGCCTGGTCTACAAACTGAGTTCCAGGACAGCCAGGGCTACACAGAGAAACCCTGTCTTGAAGCCTCCCCATCCCCTACAAAAAAAAAAAAAAAAAAGTCTAATACCAGGAAAAGTCTGTAGTTAGTCCAAACCTACTGACAAATCAGGCAGGCAGATGGCCATGGCAATGGGGCTGTCCATGTGTTTGTCTGGGATTCTAGCCTATGTCTGAATTCAAGTTGACATTTTGTATGTGAGCTTTCTTTGATGACTAGTCACTTGATGACTATGTAGTGCCAACTTTTGACTCTGCAGTTGGCCCAGGTTCCTGTTTTCAGAGAGCCATCCTGGTCATCTCATCTGCTTCTTGGTGTGTCTCTGGGAGCTGTTTTTCATTACCAGATTGGGAATTTCAGGCCATCACAGGAATTCAGTTATGTAGTTTGCGGCCGCCCAGTGCACTGCACAGATGGTCTTGCGTGAATGGATGCCCACCCTTACATCTCTTTTGCTGAGGAATGAAAGTACCTTTTTGTAATTGGATAGAGCTGCTTTTTCTCATTTCTTAAGTCCTAAGGAAAAACAATCTCAAGTTTTTCGTATAGTTGCTTTCTCATTGTCAAAATAGCATCATGTTGGAGATAAGTACAATAAAGAACACTTTTTCTTAGAAAAAAAGGGAAAATTTTTAGTGAGAAGACTGGTTCTTTGAAAGATTTATTATAGGAAATTCTAAATTTAAAAATTTTCCTGGTAATATTTAAATGTGCTTGTTTATAGAAATACTGATTAAATTTCAAGTTTTTAAAATACTTAAACTCAAAAAAAACTTCACATAGCCTTTTTTAGCCTTGACCAAATGACTTGAGCACTTTATTTATATGTGTATTTGAATGATTTTTATAATAGGAACTTTGTTTACATTAGAATTATTATACATACAGATTGTGATTATTGTATGTGTTCTTTAGGCTCTTGCAGATCAATTTGAAGATAAAACTACATCTGTACTGGAACGCCTGAAGATTTTCTATTGCTGTCAGGTACCCCCTCACTGGGCTGTTCAGGTACTTCTGTTTTTCTTCATTTTTAACTATTTTAGAGAAATCAGTAAAAGCAGTTGGGGAGTTCCAGTTGTTTCAAATTGCTGTTTTGATTAAAATGGTAATAGATTTAAAAATGTTTTGAAATGGTTTTAAATTGGTAATACGTAGGATCTTAGAACTTAAGATAGAAGAATCATAAATGCTTTTGTTTTTCTTTTCATGAATTTAACTTTCTTAAGAAAAGGTTTTAATGTAGAATTAAGCAGAGGTATGGAGAGTGGGAGAAAGAGCAGAAGGAGAGAGAGAATGTGTTAGTTAGGAATGGATTTGGGCTTCTCAGGCGAGTTGTCTGCCTGCTTTCACTTTCAAAAGGACATTTTATATTAGCCTTTTAAAGATTTGATTTTTATTATGAATGAGTATACGTGTGTGTGTGTGTGTGTGTGTGTGTGTGTGTGTGTGTGTGTGTGTGTGCAGATGATCATGGAAGGTAAAAGAGAGTGTCCAGAGCTGGGGTTGTAGGTGCTTGTGAGCCAATTGACATGAGGCAGGGAACTGAACTATCTGGGCCTTGGAAGAGCAGGAAGTGCCTATTAACTTCTGAGCCATCTTTCAAGCCCAGCATTTTATATTCAAATATCTTTAAGGTTTTTCTACGAAACAGTAAACCTTTGAACCTTTTAACAGTGTTTACAAAAGCAAATAAAAGGAAAGCATTTATTTGACGCTTTATGTTTTGAGATATCCCCAACTGTTCTCTTTCCAGGGTGCAGGGGTGACTGGGGGAGTTCCTAAAGCCCCAGACTGAGCTGGTGTGCGGCCTTTTGTCCCGCGATTCTCTTGGATTATAGATATGCTCCCCCTAGTTGTTTCTTTACTTGATGGAGAGAAAATTGAGCTCCAGTGCAGTGAACTTTGTATAAGAACAAGCTCCCAGTGTCTTGACAATTAGTATAGTTTATCTTCTCTTACCTTTTTCCCCCATTTGAGACCAAGTCTTACTACGTAGTCCTGGCAAGCCTGAAACTCGGAGAGCTCTGCCTGCCTCTGCCTTCCAAGTGCTGTGATTAAAGGCACACTTAGCAGGATGCATACATTTTGTTCTACAACTTCACATTACCTTCTTGTACCCCACTGATGTTATAAAGTGTCTCAGATTTTAGAGATGGGGCACTATAGCACACAGATAAGTGATGTTAGCCAGAGGTTTCTAGGTGATTTAGTGACTTTTAATCAGTGTCCTGACCTATTGTTTGTGTATTATACACACAGGAGGACATTTAGAATTAGAAAAGCTTCCTGCTGTTAAGTGGCCCAGAAACCCTGTTATGAGATTCCTTAGAGGGGATTAGTGTCTTAAACTAGGAGTGTCTTAAACTAGGAGTGTCTTAAACTTTGGAAGCTGTAACTCAGGAGCAGCTTCTTCCTCCAGGAGGAGGTAACAGCCGGGGCCTTTGGTACACATTGACCCCAGTCTGGGATTTATGAAGTGCTTTGTCCTGTGTGGTTTGTGGCTGGTCAGTAGGTGAGATTCTGAGCTAGTGTTATAAGAAACCTTGTCTGTTGAGCGTGTAGCTTCTGTCCTTTGGTTGGGAACCTGAGCCTTTAACACTGGAGCCCTCTCTCCACCCAAGAGTGTGGCTGTTTTTGTTTCTGAACAGACCACTAGGAAACCTAAATACAGGTAGAACTTAGACGGTTGTTTATCTGCTTAGGAAGCTGTGGTTTCCGAGTCCTTAGGAAGCTTGAGAAAAATGTTGATTATTTTTCATTAAATTAAATCGTCCCCTTTCTTTTCATCATAGTGATTAGCCTTATCTTTATGTATTAATATGTATTATTCTTGAAAGAAAAGCAGTTTATTGTAAGAAAAGTCTTCCCTCTGGCCAGCTATATCATCCTGGGTAATTTTCTTCACCTTTTAATTAAAGATATGGAAGGACTTCTTGCTTAAGCAGCAAGGTGTGTTGCTGTTTTTGGAGCCTATATCTAGCTTCAGAAAAGATTCAACAGTTGTCTGAAATTGCCAAATTCTCCTGTATTTTGTGTTACATAGAAATATTTTTAAGCCCTGTCCTCTTCTCTTTTTGAGACAAGGTCTCATCTTATATCCCTGCCTAGCCTGAAACCCACTATGTAGACTAGCTTGGCCTCCAACACACAAGAGATCCACCTGCTATTACCTGCCAGTATTGAGATTAAAGGCTTGCACCCCATGCCTAGCTTCCATTAGCTTCTTAATTCTTGAATGTGAGCTGAATTTCAAAGAGCAGTAAGGATGTATTCAAAGAGAAAACAACATAGAGACCACTGACCTGAAACCAGACTGTATTCAAAAACATCATTTCCTTTATTTTCTCATAGTATTTTTTCCATTCCTGTAGGATGGGCAACCTAAAATATATTCTACTTATTGTTGAGTGCATTGTTTACTGGCCGCACCTACTTTGCTTGCTCATCTGATCTTGCAGGGCCTGTGGAGTACGTGACTCGGATTCCTAGTCTGTGTCTAAAGCAAGCAGGGCTGCTTGAGACAGAGCCTGAGGTGCCCTCGTGTGCACAGACGAGGCACAGAGGTTTCAATGGGGTCTGCATTGCTTCCCCGGAGCTTTAAACACTGCTCTGTGGGATGCCTTTGCAAATCAGAGCTTCTCACGGAAGGAATCTTTACATGAGAAGGAAGTAATTGACTTTTTTTTTTATTATGAGTTCGGAGATCTTAAAAATCTAATGCATTGAGTATTCTGATCAGTTTCTATTTTGTTTTTAGTATTTCATTGCCTGTAAAAAGAAGCTTACTGAAGTAAGTGTAGTTCTCACAAATTCTTAGGTAGTAGAGGTTGAATTCCATAAATGATGTATGTATTACAATAAGCCAATAAGCAGCCCTTTAAAAGGCAGGCTGGAGTTACGGGGCAAGATGGATTTGCTTCCTGTTGAGGAGTGTTGATGACTCTCATTTGTCTTTCTAGCGCCAGCTTGCAGGTTTGCTCTTTGAGTTGGGATGTACCACTTCAGCCCTTCAGATATTTGAGAAGCTGGAGATGTGGGAAGACGTGGTCATCTGTTACGAAAGGGCTGGGCAGCATGGGAAGGTACGTGACAGGCATGTCTGTGTGTGGTGAGCCCCTTCTTCCTTCTGCACGTCTCCATCGTGCCTTAGCCCGCTTCTGACAATGTTTACTCCTGTTCCTTCTTTCACTTGGGACTTTGCAGCGTTTGTTCTGATTTATGTTGGGCAGCTTATTTCATGTCTGTAAAGAGAAAAGCAGTTGATATGACATTGGCATTTAAGAAATAATAATAAAAACTTTGAAGGTACTGCATGTTTTGATCGGTTTTTCTATCGATTCTTCTATAGGACAGCTTTGAAGTAAACTATCAGGGATTAATTTTAACTGTCTTTGGCATGCTTGATGATTAGAGGCTGTGGACATGACGGAGTTATCTAGGAGGCTGAGTCTGTTTGAGAAGGTCTATGTGACCCCTGTATGAAGTGTGTGATGCAAATTTAACTTCACTCTTAAATTGGGTCAACAGAGAAAATGTACTGTTTGCATCTGTTACAAATCTGTTGTTTCTTCTCATACGCGAACCATATGTTAAGACTTGTGTCTCCACATTGTGAGTAGCCATAAAACTGGATACACTGAAATCATATGTTGAGTAAAACAATTTTTTTTTTTTGGTTTTTCAAGACAGGATTTCTCTGTGGCTTTGGAGCCTGTCCTGGAACTAGCTCTTATAGACCAGGCTGGTCTCGAACTCACAGAGATCCGCCTGCCTCTGCCTCCTGAGTGCTGGGATTAAAGGTGTGCGCCACCACCACCCAGCTAAAACAACTTATTTTTATTTTATGTATATGAGTGTTTTGTCTGTATATGTATGTGCAGCATGTATGTGCTTGGTGCCCACAGAGGCCAGAAGAGGGTGTCAGATCCTCTGGAACTGGAGTTACAGGTGGTCATGAGCCTGTATAGGTGGTGGGTGCTGGGAACTGAGCTGAGGTCCTCTGCAAGAGTAGCAAGTGTTCTTAACTGCTGAGTCAACTCTGCAGCCCTTGCTTGTTAATTCTAATTGCACTTCATATGGCTAAGTAGAGCACATAACGACGACAATCCTCAGGGTGGTTTTACTCTCACTTTTACCCTTCCCCGTTGTTATGAAGATGAGAAGTGGTGGTTCAAGTACATGATTTTCTTATATAGCTTCCAAGTGTGAGTATTAAAGTGCTGTGACAGTTACATGAATTGGTCAATGACAATGACATGAATTGGTCAACGACAGTGAAGCTCTTTGAGTTGTTCAGTGTAGGGAGAAACCAGCAGAGTCACCAGGAGATTCAAGGTCCCATGGTGCCTGTGAAGCAGCTAGCTGCAAATGGCCCTTCTTATTACCCTTTCCCAGCAAAGCATTCTTTTCCAGTAGGACTCAAGTTTTTCTGTCAAGATTACATAATATCTTGATCCTGGAAAAGAATGCCACTGCCAGCCGCTCATTCCCTCCGGCCCCACACCAGCAGAAGATTCCCTCTCCTTAGGACTCAGCAAAGTACCCATCACCTGCTCAAGAGGCAGCATGACATGATGGTTAAGGGCATCTTCTCGGGACAGCTGCCTGAATTCAGGTGTGCACTTGCTTTCATGCCAGCCTTGTGATGAGCAGCTTGCTGTATCTACCATGTCTGTTTCCCCGTCTAGAAGCACACATCTGCTTGGCTTCTAGGTTTTCACATAGTAATGTGTATATCCGGAGAGGTACTTATCTAGCCGTCCTTCGTGAGTGTTTGATGTGGTTCCAAGCATGTGTCTGTTTCATTTTGGTATCTTTGAAGTGACAACTTTATCTGCAGTCAGAGATGTCTTCCAATTTCAGTCAGTCCGTTGACCAACCCATCAGGTGACCCATGCTTGTGCAGGCTGGCTATAGTGTTCTCCATGGCATTGTTTCAGTGGTGTTAGCATGCCGTCTGTTGGGTTTAATTGCCATTTAAAAGGAAAAGATGATCTCAGTATGATTTAGCATCGAAATAAAAAGCTGTTAAATTAAAACCAAAACCAAACAAACAAAAAACCAAAGTAGAGAAATAAATTTGGAATTTGTGAAATAAACATTTGCCTTTCATTGGTGAAGTTATCAGAATTTCACTGACCTACCTTTCCCTCCCTCCCTTCCTTCCTTCCTTCCTTCCTTCCTTCCTTCCTTCCTTCCTTCCTCCCTCCCTCCCTCCCTCCCTCCCTCCCTTCCTTCCTTCTTTCTTGTTGTTTTTGAGACAGGGTTTCTCTGTGTAGTCCTGGCTGTCCTAGAACTTGCTCTGTAGACCAGGCTGGCCTCAAACTCAGAGATTTTAACATTTCTTTAAAGTAATAACCAAACGCTTTGTGAGAACTTAAAGGGGAAGATCCTCAAAATAGATGAAGGCTAGGTGTGTTGAGGCACATCTTTAATCCCAGTACTCAGGAAGCAGACACAGGTGGATCCCCGAGTTTGAGGCCAGCCTGGGCTACATAGTAAGAGCCTGTTACTTTTTTTAAAAAATTTTTTATTCATTTTACATACCAACTACAGTTCCCCTTCTCTCCCCTCCTCCTGCTCCCCTATCACCTGCTCCTACCCCCCATCCACTCCTCAGAAAGGGTAAGGCCTCCCATGGGGAGTCAACAAAGCCTGGTGCATTCAATTGAGGCAGAACCAAGCCCCTACCCGCTGTATTGAGGCTGAGCCTGGCATCCCACTATATGGAATGGCCTCCAAAAAGCCAGCTCACTTACCAGGGACCCTGTGGGACCCATTGCCAGGGGTCCCACAAACAGACCAGGCTACACAATTGTCGCCCACATGCAGAGAGCCTAGGAGGATCATGTTTTCTATCAAACAAAACAAAACAAATCAAAAGTTGATAAAACTTTGTTTTGTACTAAACTATATAAACAGAGATTGTCATAGAAATGTCCAACAATGTTCTGAAGGCAGAAAGAATTGTTAAACTTTATTGAATAGATTAGGGGAAAACAATCAGAGCAGCCAGAGGCTAGTGTGAATTATTCAAAGCATTAGGTCATGATCAAAGCACTTTCCTCTTTCATTAAGAATTTGTCAATATTTTTTAGCATCTATTGTCTCAAATGTTTGTTTAAAGAAGGAATGAGTCATCACCTGGCGGTGGTGGTGCACGCCTTTAATCCCAGCAGAGGCCGGAGAAGGATCTCTGTGAGTTCAAGGCCAGAATGGTCTGCAGAGCAAGTTCCAGGAAGTCTCCAAAGCTACACAGAGAAACCCTGTCTGGAAACCCACCTACTCCCCCCCGCCCCCAAAAAGAAGGGATACATGGGAGACTGAATATCTTAATTCCCAATTTCATGGAGCTCCAATTTCATCATTTTACAGTGTAATTCTTTTACATTGGTTAATAAATAAAATAGGAAATATACCTTTGAAATAACGGCTATAGGAAAATACCTTTGAAATGGTAGTTTTTTAAGAATTATTTTTATGTGAGTAGGTGTTTTGCTTACATGTGTATGTGTGTACCATGTACATACCCAGAGTCTGTAGGAGCCAGAAGAGTGCTTGGGGTCCCCTGGGGTTAGAGACAGTCGTAAATCACCATGTGGGTGAATCACACCCGGGTTCTCTGGAGGAGCAGCCAGTGTTCTTTACCACTAGGCCATATCTCCAGATGATATAGTATTTTAGAAATTTGTTTTGAGTGTTTTTAGAAAATTAAGCAAGTTGGTGAATCACAAATACCCAAAGCATGCTTGAAATAAAATATTAATTTAATTATTTTCAGAAAGTATGGGAAGCTGAGATGCCTTGATTGGGAGAAAAGCATATAATACATCCAAGCACATTAGGGAAGGGCTTGATGCTTCCCCTAATAACTGTAATATTATTGTTTCCAAGATTTGTGCATGACATTGTAAGAACTATCTTAATGATAAATGCCTCTGTTTCTTAATATTCTTAGAAATGTACATATTTTAACCTTTAGAAATGTACTTATTTATTTTGTTGTACGTTTTTGTAACTTACTACTTAAAAATGCCATCTTGATTTTTTTAAATATTTATTTATTTATTATGTATACAATGTTCTGTCTGTCTGTATGCTTGCAGGCCAGAAGAGGACAGCAGATCTCATTACAGATGGCTGTGAGCCACCATGTGGTTGCTGGGAATTGAACTCAGGACCTCTAGAAGAGCAGTCAGTGCTTTTAACCTCTGAGCCATCTCTCCAGCCCCCCATCTTGATTTTTTTTAAAAATTTTTTTAGATTTATTTTTTTACTTTATGTGTAGTAAGAATGTTTTGTTTGTGTGTATGTATGAACAGCACATGTGTGCCAGGTGCCTGCAGAGGTCAGAAGAGGGTTTGATCCCCTGGAACTAGAATTATGGATGCCTGTGGGCTACTGTGTGGTCTCTGGGAATTAAATCTAGTCCTCTTAAGAAGCAACAAGTGCTGTTAACCTCTGAACCATCTTACCAGCACCTACCCCATCTTGAGTTTTAAAAATTGGTTTTAACAATTTGTCTCATAGAAGCCTCGTTCTTTTGTTTTTTTTTAAGATTTATTTATGTTTATGTGAATACGTATTTGTGTGTGTGTGTGTTGTATGCACTGTGCGTATGCTCAGTGCCTATGAAACCAGAAAAAAGTATTTGATCTCCTGGACCTGGAGGTACAGGTTGTTGTGAGTCTCTCTGTGGGTGCTGGGCACCAAACCCAGGTCCTCTGCAAGAGCAGCAGGTGCCCTTAACTGCTGAGCCCTCTCTCCAACTCCCCCATCCCCGCTTTTCTGTTATATTTTCAGATAATTTTAGCCATAGACCCTAAAAAATCTTGCTTCAAGTTGGAAGCAAGGACTTTCTTCCTGGAAGATTGAGCTTCTGTCTTGACTTCACTACGTTTTGATTTCACTAGATATTTGAAATTTTAATCCTTGTATTTTCTGCTTAATGGAATAATTTGTTTTTAAAAGGCTAATTTAGAGAAATGTCCGAGTCTAATTATTATTGTGACTCCCATGTTTACTCCTTGTTCTTCTAATTTAGAATACTGCTTGCAGACAGTCTTGCTATTTAATGGCTGTTGGCAAAACATCTAAGATTAATTTTGGTTGAGCCTGGAATCAGAACTGGTTCTCATCTGTTAGCATTAATTTTTCAGATATTTGACTCATGTGTCAACTGGAGTTTCCTCCAGCTGATGGCAAAATCTCATTTTGTTGAGCAAACCTAATTTGGTCTCTAAGTAAGTAACAATGACTGAGCTGGCATCACCTGGAGGTGAGGCTAGAAGGTGAGAGTGTGGGGAGAAATAAGGATTGGTCGTCATTTCCTTATAGGAAGCCAGGTTTGCCTGAGGTCACATAGCTATGCTCCATTTGATTGTGCTACATTTTCAAATGACTATAATCGTGGATTCTTACCATTTTAGGATAGAAGTAATTGTGTAACTTTGAAAGCAGCGGAGTCTTTTTACTAGTCAGTTTAGTTTTTCCGGGGGGTGGGGTTCCAGGATAAGAGTTCTTTTATGGGATTTGTGAGATCCCTTTTAAGTCCTTTGCCAGAGCAATGACTGACCACGGCAGTCCTGCCCACCAGTGACTCCCAGGATGGAGAATGAATGGTTGCAGGTGCATCATGCTCTGGCGGTTTCTCATGGCCTCATCCCTCGTATTCTCTTGTCCGTGTTACTCCCAGGGCTCCAGGAAGATGGCGCTCCTGTGCTCACCTGGCTTGTAGGCATGTTCTTAGTTCAAGTTCAGTGTTGATGCTCTTGTGTCTGGAGCTCTTGTCCCTCGTCATAGCTCCTCTTGCTTTTTCTCTGGTTCTCCTTTGTTTACAGAGCTTCTGGTGCCTGCTTCCTCTCCAGATCTATTTTGCCCTCCTCTCAACTTCTCAGTTACCAAGAGTACTCTACTATCCCATTCGCTGGCTCATTTCCTCTGTGCTGTCCACTCTGTCTATGTCATTTAGAGCTGTGTTCCCAGGCACCATAGTTGAAAATGTACTATGAAGCCAATACCCCAGTTGAACCCTCTTTTTGGATGATTGTCTATTCGTTCTCAATAGAGAACCCACCCCCACTTCCTCTTTAGCTTTAGAAATAGAAATGGGAACCTTTAAGAATTCCAGTTTTCACACAGTGATGTTAGATAATGCAGTTCCTAAGTGCTTCTCGTGGATTATTCTTTACTTGCTTGGTTTGTAATTATTACATGCTACTTGTAAGAAACTACAAAATATGAATTGGTTTTGTCATTTGGTCATACTGGTTAGCATCAGTAAATGGCAGATTTTGTCTCCTAAGAGCCATTTCTGTTAAAACCTGTCCTTTCCCCACACCTGCCTGCCTTCATGGTTACTGTTACTCCCTTAAAAATTGGAGATTAGGTTTTTAAGGCAAAGTAATTGAAAATGCTCCACAGCTGGGTAATACAAATAGGAGGTGACCAGCTAAGCAGATAACTAGGCCTGTTTTAAATTACTCTGTTTTATCTTGGACTTGGAGTGTTTGTGTTGGCAACTATTCTCAGAATAACCAAGCCAGGGCCTGGTGTTGTCACACATATAAATGTAAGAAGCAATTAGTGAGGAGCTGGCTCTGAGTGTGTGGCTGGGAGAAGTGCCATACAGGTCGTGAGGCTGGGAGGGTCCAGCCAGGCGTGGAGCCTCTGTCTTTTCACCTCTTGGGTATGGCTCGTGGAACATGTCTTTGTACCAGAAGGAAGCTCTCCTGCTAGGAGGACTGTCTCTGGTAAGAGGGGAAGGTGCTTTGGTGCTAGCCTAGCTCTGCTGTGAGCATCCTTCGCCCTTGTGTCAGGGCTGTAGAGCACCTTCAGCGGGCAGTATCCATCTCTGAGAGCTAACTTACACAGTGAAATCAACCACGTTTGTTCTCTACTTCAGGGAGACAATTGGAATTAGAGGAAACCTGTTGTATGAGTCCCTGCATATCACATGTGTACTGTTGCACCTGGACACTTGTATGACTCGTTAACTCAAGCCTATTGCCAAAGGCCACCTCTTTTTACCTTTTTTCTTTTTTTTTTTTTTAGTTGTTAAAAATTTGTGCTCATATATATGTGTGGTGTGTTCATGTGTGTGCGCATGGATGTGCATGGAAGCCATGCTGTGGGATAATTTTCTTGTACACTGTAAAGATTTGTCACTCATTTTGGTTTAATAAATGCTGATTGGCCAGTACCCAATGAGGAAGTATAGATGGGGCAACCAGGCTAAGAGAATCCTTAGAAGAGGAAAGGCAGAGAAACAGAGAAAGCAAGATGAGAATGCCTTACTGAGAAAAGGTACAAGCCACGTGGCTAAACATAGACAAAAATTATGGGTTAATTTAAGTTGTAAGAGCTAGTTAGTAATAAGCCTGATCTAAGAGACCAAACAATTTATAATTAATATAAGCCTCTGTGTGTTTCCTTGGGACTGAACGGCTGCAGGCCTGGGTGGGTCAGAAACTTCCGTTTACAAAGCCAGAAGAGGGTCCCCTGGAGTTACAGATAATTGTGAGCTATGTGTCATGGGTACTAGGAACTATACTCCAGTCCTCTGCAGGAGCAAGCACTCTTCTCTGAGCCACTTCTCCAGCTCCTTAGTAGCACCATCTTAAATTCTTGGCCTGGCTCTTTTCCATTCCCTTCGAGATGGTTGTTAGGTGTCCACTGTCATTTCTGTGGTCCTCAGAACCATCACAGCCTACACTTGTCTCCCATCGTCAGTTTTCGCTGGGAGGACTTCCCAGAGTTGCTGTGTGCTGACCAGATGCAAGGCCAGATGAGGCTTCCGTTCCTCCCATTAATCCACAGTAATCACAGCTCACAGCCAAGAAGACTGAGAATTACTTCTGACTAAAGTACAGAGAGAAAAACCTGGAGTGTTTCATCTCTTTTTTTTTCTTAGAGATTGAACTTAACTTTTATCCATGTTCCTTATCCCGAACACAGGGCCTGTCAGGGTGTTGTCTAGGATCGAAGGAGTAGGGTAGGGTCTCTCCCTTCAGTCTCAGATTTCCCATTTAACAACTTAGAGCAACATACTGTTTGTATAAGTGTAAATGAGCACTGAGGCTCCCAGGTTGTATGCTCGTCCTCCCTGCGGTCAGTTCCACCTGAACTACACTGGGGATGGCAGGATTGGTTCCCCAAAGTACTAGGAGTTTATGGTCTGAATTTGAAGTTGCAAGTTGACAGTTTGTGGGTGAATGGTGAATGGAGGCCAGCAAGATGTTTTGTCTGATTTTCAGTGTTTGATAAGAAAGGAGAGTAAAAATTTAGGTTTTATCTTTTAAAAACTCTAGATTTTTTTGGCTTTTCTTAGAGACCCAAAAGACGAAAACAAAACAAACAAAAAAACCAAAACAACCCCCAAACCAAGAGCCAAAGCAAAACCCAACAACCAAAGGAAAGTGGGGTCCAAATCCTATATGGGGTACTGTAGTATGAATTCTAATTGGTCTTAATAATAAAAACCCAGAGTCAGATGTTAGGGGATGAAAACTGAAAGATCAGAGAAGCAGAGCAGCCAACCACTAGTTCTTAACCTCTACGAAATCCTCAGACCGAATGGGGAATCCTCAGACTGAATGCTGTCTACGAAACCTCAGTCTGATGCCTTGAGCTCCTGTCTCTTCCCACCTTATACTCCTCTCTCTGCACAGCCGTATCACTTCCCGTCTCCACCTCCCTGGTGCCATCACTGCTTGGCGCTGTTTTTCTTTTAGACTGAGTCAATCTCGTGTAGCCCAGGGTTGCCTTGAACTCACAGAGATCCGTTTGCCTCTGTCTTCCGAGAGCTGGCATTAAAGGTGTGTGCCACCACTCTGTGGCACTCTGATCTTCAGGCAAACTTTGTTACAACTCAAACAAAATATGTCTACAATGTTCTAACTGGATAGTGAGGGTTAGTGGGATGGATCTTTCCTTGGGAGGGTCACTGTACAGCCTCCCTTCACTGTGTCTCTGGGCATGTCACAGTGCCCCTTGGACTAAGCAGTATAGTTTCCCTATGTATTTTTTTAACTGCCATTTGAGGTTCTGCTTAAGTCCTGGCTGTAAGTTTATGTTGAGATTCACTGTTTATATGTAATTTCATTAAGAAAAGTAATTGTGTGGGATTGTAAAAATAAAATAGCATCCTTTGCATATGTGGGAATATAATTTATCTTATTTAATAGACATTTAAGTGACAAGTTTTCTTTCCTGTATCTTTGTAAAAGTGTGTATCCGAGCTATGTGTCATCCCAGGATTGAAGAGGCAGGAGCAGGCTAGCTGAGTTTGAGGCAAGCCTGGGCTACAGAGGGAGACCCCGTTTCAGCTCCTTCCCCCAGCCACCTCAGCACCAGCATTTGTATTTTCCTGTAGGGAAGAGCAACTTGTAGGTAGCTCGGAAGCTGTACTCTGAAGATTCCCAGCTGATCACATTTGGATCCTGCAAAATGATGTTGCAGAGACTGTGCATGGTGTCCTAATGGATACCGGGAGCATCTTTTTTTATTTCTTTTTTTAAAGTAATACATTATGTAAATTTAGTGGATAAGTGAAGAAGGAAGGATGAAACTGGGCCGTGTTGGAGAGGATAAAGCAGACCAAGGGGTGCAATGTGACTAGTTAGAAAAGGGAATGTATCCTGCCTTTGAGCCCTGCCCTGGGGAAAGCGAAGTCTCTTGACAGGAGAAGGAAGTGTCAGAGCCCAAGGAGGAAGAATTAACTTATCTAACACAAAAATGCAGGGCATTAATTTGTGGGAAGAGGTCAGTCCAGACCAGGCAGGGTCACTGCTCTGGTGTCCTCCCCTTCTCTAGGAAGCTGCTTCACTCTGACCCTACACACCCATCTTCCAGTTAATAAAACATCACAATTGATGGAACTTGGCAGTGACAAGTTACATGCCACCCACTGTGTCTCTGGTTCTTAAAGAATTTCGGTAGGGGGAGTTGGAGGCTGAAGTAAGCTGCCAGTCCTTGACCCTTTAGCATTCCTTAGTGTGCACATTTTCCTGCTTTCTGCTTCCTCTTGGTTTTGTACATTTATTTTGTCTCCTTTACAAAGGTTGGAAATGCTGTGTCTTAGACTCTAGCAAATCTGCAAGTCTATAATGCAGTGAGTGTAGTCAGAAATGGAATATATTTTGGTAGAGTCATGTTTTTTAATCAGATACTGTTAAGGTTTGATTTGATGTTCGGATTCTACTTTAATGTGGAGTATCTGTAGAGTAGAGAATATCTTACTAGCCTTGGTATTTCTGTAAGGCTAATAACAGTATTTCCTCTTCATTTCTCTCTTTTTAAACTTTTTTAAATGTGTGTGTGTGTGTGTGTGTGTGCATACAAGTACAAGTGCACAGATGTGGGTCTGTGTGTGAAGGCCTGTGTCTCTCTGAATTTCTTTTTATGTTGTTTTCCAAGGCCGGGTCTGTTGAACTAGGAGCCTATGGATCCTGACTACTTAGCTACAGTAGCAAGTTTGCTTCAGGGATCCTGGCTCTACCTCTAAGTGCTGGGATTACAGTGGCCTGCCTTTTACTTGGTTCTGGGGATCTGAGCTTTGGTCCACGTGCTTGTATGTTAAATGTTTTACCAACTTGGACCATCCCCCAACCTCTCATTTCTAATTTTAGTGGTTTGAGTGTTTAGAATCGTTCTTTTGTCGGGTGTTTTTCTGTCTTCTGCCAGATCTTTGTTATTTCATTCTGTCTGTGTGCTTTGGGTTTAGCTATCTCTTTTTTTTAAAAAAATTTATTTTAATTAATTAATTAATTAATTGGTTTTTCGAGACATGGTTTACTCTGTAGCTTTGGAGCCTATCCTGGAAATTGCTCTATAGACCAGGCTGGCATTAAACTCACAGAGATCCTCCTGCCTCTGTCTCCCTTGTGCTGGGATTAAAGGTGTGTGCCACCACCTCCTGGTCTAGCTTGCTCTTCTTTTTGATACTTAAGGTGGAAGATGAAGTTATTTGATGGGTATTTTTTTCTTTATCAGCATAGGCTTCTAGAGCCACAAATTTTCCTCTGCACATACTTTTCCCATCCCGTAGGTTCTGGATGTCTGTTTTGCTTCATCTCTAGGTGCTTTTAGTAATTTCCTCTTTGACTCATTGCTGCTCTGGAGTGTGTGTTTAGCTTTTTCATGTTTGTGATTTCCTTAATCTGCTCACTGCATGACTGCAGTCCTTTCAGACTTAGTGGGGTTTGTATCATGCGCCATTAGTACATCCTGGAGAATGTATGTGCGTAGAGGGATGAAGATGCTTTGTTCACTGGGATATTTCTTAGCTATCTTTTCAGTCAGTCAGCCAGTAGCATTACTCATGTCTTCCATTTCCATCACTGGGTAGTTTTCTGTTCATTATTGCAAGCTAGGCCTAAAGTCTCCAAGTACCATTGCTTCATTGCCCATTTCCCCTGCCCGTACTGTCTGTGTCTGCTTCATGTAATTTGGGAATGTATTGTAGATACATCCATTTATAACTGTTACATCTTCTTGGTGGAATGAACATTCTATCTCAAAAGTGATCCTCCCCCCGCCCCCATTAACAGTTTTTTTCTGGAGGTCTATTTTGTCTGATTAGTGTAGCCTACCCTAGCTGCCTTGGTTACTGATCATCCCTTCCCAGACCCTTTTACTTTCAACCTATCTGTGTGTTTAGATCTAAAGTGTGACTCCTGTAGATGACATCTTAGCTGGATAATTTTTTATTCTTTTTGTCAGTTTCTGCCTTTGGTTAGCATTTTTAGTTCATTCATACTTAGTCATTGATAATATAGGTTTATGCCAATCATTTTTTAATGTCTCATCTTTTCTTCAATTTTTTTGTCACACCGTTACTCACCACCTCATGCAGCTATGAAATTTATCAGTTATCTTAAATTGTTTTCGAGGGCTTCTCCCTGAACAAGCTGGGAGTTGGATGAGATGCACATGGGCTCTCCAGCTTTCATCCCTTAGGCAGATTTTGAGAACAAAGCTTTTACACCCGGTGGGCTCCCACTGGTGGCTGCCAGGCCAGTTCTGACTGGGGCTGTAGCCTTTTGGTTTTCCAGGATACTACAGAGTTGGAGGAGAGGGGATAGGCACTGCCAAGTTACAGTGCCACGAAGCCGGCTCTTACCTTCCATGATTGTGGTTTGTATTATTGCTTGTGTGTACTTGGTAGCTTTGAGAGCGCTAAGCTGGTTCCCCTTCTGATTGCTCTTTAATGGTGATTTCAGATGTTCTTGCCACTCTTCCTTCTCTTCTTCTTCCTCCTCTTCTCCTCCTCCTCCTCCTTCCTTCTTCCCTACCTTTTCCTCTTTTTATTCTTTTCCTTCTTTTTGTTGTCAATCCAAGGAATAATATTAAGCCTGGAGAGAGATTTCTGCTTTTCAGAAATTTTCTTTTGGTTGGAGACTTACCTCTTGGCTGAGAAACATAAATTTTAACTTTGTCTCGCATGGTTAATATCTGTGTCTCAGAATTATGATAGGGATTGAAGTAATGCATTTACCCACTGATGGAGTGACTGAAAATAACCTATGTGTCACCATTTAATGGAAGAATACAAAGTGACATTGATGTAAAAGTAAAAATGCCAACAAGGCTGTACTCTCAGGCTTGCTTTATTTATGGAAGTAGTAGATGTTTTGAATCCTTTTGGGACTAAGGGGTTTCCTGGAGCTAGGGCTTGTTTAAATCTAGGAAGACTAGAGGTCTTGAGGTAAGAGTGAGAGGCTCGGGACAGGTCTTTCAGCAGTCTGTGTGAGCACTGACACTGGTAGGGAAGACAGACATTGAAGGGGAATCTGAGAAGCCAGGTCCTCCCCCACTAAAGTGAGACCATGAAGGGGAGCTTGAACAGAGGTTTGTGGGAATCTCTGGTAACTCTGTAGCTGGCAGCCCTGTGAGCTCAATGGGAGACCCTCACAGAGGGCCTGGGATTGCTTTGAGCACCAGGGCTCAGAGCTAAGATCAGCCGGGCTCACAGCTGGGAAGATCAGCCACACATACAAGGCAAGGGCTAGCTTGGCACTGTTTTGCCCATGACCATGTTGGCATGCAAAGACTGTTGTTTCATTCTGCTTGTAGTTAGCTCCCCAGCAGGTTCCCCTCTAGTCATTTCCAACATGGACACAGAAGCAAAGGGGGCTTTAGGGAAGCTCACCGCTAGTAGGTTAAGCACGTTGACAGGACAGAAATGCCCAGGTAAGGTTTAGCCCTTTGACGTGGGGGTTTCGTTATCTGGAAGACAGCAAACTACTAGCAGATGCTTTGTAGATTATCTGACACAGTAAAGAATAGTTCTGACACAGGCAAACTTCAAACCATTTATTTCTTTATCAGAGTTTGGAACATATAAGATTAAGCATTTTATTTCACAAGCCTTGTATCTTAATGACCTGGTGTTCTGAACACAGTACCCAACAGAAGCAACTTGAGGTAGGAAAAATTAACTTTCATTTAGTTTCAGAGGGGTGGAGGCATAGTAGATCTTGGCAGTGTGGGGCGTGACAGGCATAGTGGAGCTGGGGCAGTGTGGGGTGTGGCAGAGGCACAGGTGCCTCACCAGGAAGCAGAATGATGCCAGATCAGGCTGGGTATCCCCTTCAAAGGCCCCATTTGCTAAAGGTTCCAAAATAGTGCTTATAGCTGGGACAAGTGTTAAAAACAAGAGCTCATGTGTAACATTTTAGATTAAAACCGTAACTGCTTGTTTTAGTTAATAGGTAAATTCCTTGAGAGTAAATTATGAAGATAATTTTTTATAAACTGAATATTTTTTCATAATATGCTATGGTGTAAAACAGTTGATTTTCAGTTGGTTTTTGGTTGACATTGACACAATTTCTTATCTTGGTTTCTTGAATTCTGTCAGTATAGTGTCATCAAGGCCATTAGGTCTGATGGGCTGATAAGACGATCAGAGCTTGAAGTTCATGTCATTCTCAGGCAGGCTAGTACTGTGTGCTGTCACTGTGCTCTGATCTGCCAGTATGTAGCTATTGGATAGACAGAAGCATGTTTTCTTTATCCATATCTGTCTTTCAGGGCCAGGACTTCAGAAAAGATATCATATCCTGGACAGTAGCTATAATCAGTATAACCCCTGTATTATAATAATTCATGGTGCCATATCCAGGACCCATGAGTATTCTCAGTTTAAATGAGTGGGTTAACGGTACCCTACATGTATAGTACCTTTGAAGTTTAGACAGAGCCCTCTGTGGCTTGTGTAGATAAACAGTGCTGCCAGGACCATTGCTTGGCTCTCTATACTATAGTCACATCCCTGCGGGCTTCTGCTGGTGTGGGTTCAGATACTTACTAGGAACAGACTGACGCCTACAAATTCTTTAAGTTCCAAAAGATTCCTACTAACCAAAAACTAATTATGAAAGAGGAGGATACGAATACTTAGTAATGGGTATGTTTACTTCTTTACAGCTAACAGAAGAAAAGAATTTTTCTATGCACTTGGTACATTATCACATGGTCCTTTCTAAGTGGTATCTTCCTTTTTTATGGAGTTTAAGAGACTGAGCCTTTGAAGATATTTAGGGATAGGAGCTGGGTGAGAGATGGCATCTTGAGTTGAAACTCAGATACTTTTTAAAAGTGTTATATAGAGCAATGTTGACCTTTGTTGGCTGCCTGTCTGCTTTGGTTGTGATTAGTCAGCCACCACTTACAATCCATGCTGGGCCAAATGCTCTAGTGTGACCTTGGCTGGCTGTGTCTGTCACAAATCACCATGCCTATTTTGCTTGCAGTGCAATTGGCAGGTCTCTGCCACCGTGGGTCTCATCATTTCCATTGTGATCTGGAAACCCGTGACAGCAGAAGTACTCCTGAGATTTTCCCTATTTCACGGCACATTTGTTAGTCCTTTGCAAGTATGCTCCTTCTCCCATGTGCACTGTTTCTCAAAGCCAAGATGAAGGGATCAACCCTTAGGCCCTGGATGACAACGTTGGGGTGGGTGAGCAGGTTACAAATGATTAATTAATAAATCTCTCTTCTGAGTGTTGGATTCCTTCCTTCACATTACATGAGGAATTCCTAGTATCTCAACTTTGCTTAGTTTCTGGCCTCATTGGAGTCCAAGTTTAGTCATGTAGTTGAGCACATTATTCAGATCCATCCCCAGCCCTTTGAATTAGCATTGTGAGTCAGAACTCTTCCAGGGCTCAGCCTGACTTCAATTATGCTCCCATTTGTCTCTGGTTTCACACCTCCAAAATCTTTGATCCCAAGGTTTTCTCTGCATAAATTAAAATCGTTCAGTACCTTCTAAGTGTGAATTTATACTTCTAGAGGTCATGACCGATAGAATGGTGGAGGTGTCAGTCATAGTATCTTAAAGTGAAGTAGGGTCGATCTTGAATAGTTAGGACTGTTGCATAGGACTCAAATGAAGTTGGAGAATTTCAGTTCCTTGACTAATCCAAAAGTTCCTGAGTCTAGTCTTTGATGACCATTGGTCTCTGCTTCTGGCTGTGATGGACTAACAGGTACTCAGCTCACTCTCCTGCATTCCCTACTGCCTATGTATGAGTTTACCCAAAACATAGTGACTTAAACCCACTGAAGTCTCCCCTTAAGTTGTTTTGTGTCTCCTCTGTGTTTCTGTGGGGCAGGAGTTTAGGGAGGACTTGACTGGGCTTTGGGGTTTCTCAGCAGATAGAATTAGGTGGTGATGAAGGATGCTTCACAGGGCTTTAGGGTGCGCAGCCATCAGAGTACTGCACACTTAGGAGAGCTTGAAGCCAGCTGGAGTTTTTTCCTCATCTCACAGCTTCTCTCTGTGGTTTTTCCTCATGGATTAGTGGAGGGATAATGCGACTTGCTTACACAACAGCACAGGGCTTCAACCCAGCATCCAGAAAAAGCTCCCAGCTTTGAAGGTGTTATTTTTGCCATAGTCCTAAGCCCACATAGAGTACTTGCTAAAGAATAATAATAATAACAATAAAAGATGTGTAGCTAAAAGTTCATTGAGAAAGTAAAAGCAATAGAGTGAACATATGTGTGAACTTTTACACAAAACTCATGAGCCCCAGTCTGCCCTACCTGGTGCATTTGCATTCCTGTCAGAAGCACCAGTCTGACAGTGACAAGGACAGCAAGCCCTCAGAAGTCATCAGGAAGTCCCTCGTTCTCCACCTTGAGGATGGAAACACTGTCTAGTGAATTTACTGTCTAGTGAATTTGGAAGCAGCTGACCTACCTCTTGCTGGTGTTTCTTCATAGTGTGTCCTGTCACTCAGTACACAAAACCCTGTGCTTGTCGGATCTTTAGTCTGAGGCACCAAGAATTCTTTCTTCACTGGGTGTCATGGACTGCCAGTGTTTGTACACTTCAGTCATGGCATCTTCCAACTCAACAGATGAGCTGCGGACAGACATTTCCTGGGAGACAGTGCCTGCAATCACACCCATGCCGAGTGACTATGATATTTATTACAGACCACAGACTCCGCTATAACAGGGTAGAACAGAAAGGAATTTTAAGTGAGTCAGCTTTGGAATTTCTGGAATGGCGTGGCACAAAGTTTAAATGCTGTCTTGTCAAGAGAAATGCTTTAGACCACACTATAAGCGTATTTCACCAAAGATGGTGCGGCCACTATCATATGAAGTTTTAGTTAAGTGTCTGTCTTTATAGATCATAGAGTTTTGATAAGATACATTAATAACCATTATATTATTTGTAAAGAGAGGGCTTATATTCTAAAACATTGAATTATAAAACTTCATGTTTGTTTTGGCATTCAGGGACTTATAATTATTTTCCTTAGGAAACTGTCTAATAAATTTTGAATCCATGTCTGGTGTAAGCTGGACAGTCTATAAATTACCTGTACTGTATCACAGATGCAAAAGTGCCAACATCTAAAGACACTTTCAGAAGTGCATCCCTTATTTAAAAGAGTCCACAAATTAGACGATTTAGTAATTACAGATACGTCTGACTTATACTAAATTTAATATACAGACTTTCAGCTTGCCAATGATCAGAAACAGGATGGCAGACGTGGTGAGGAAAGTTGAGGATGCGTAGTTGTAATAAGCACAGAATTAGCTTACTTGATCAGGTGGCCTTGCTTAGGAACATCAGTCCTTAAGTTCTGAAGCCAATGGGCTGTTTGGAGCCACATGTGCCTGCCTGGTGTTGATGTTATCAATCAGGCTGGGTACCTTTGGCTCCACCTGGACAGAGGTCGGGGTCTTCGGCAACTGTTGTATTGTTGAGCCTTTGCCAGCAGTGGTCAGGTAGACAGGTGTGAGCCGCAGCAGGTTGTAGCTGCTAGAGCTGTGGTTTCAGCTGAAGCCTTGAGGATCAGGCCCCCCGGCTCTGCAGCTCTTGTGTAGGCTGACCTTGACACTTCCAGCTCTAGGCCTAGGGAGCTTACAATTAGAGCTCTGAGACCTTTTGGTTCTAAAGGACTGACAGCTTTCTGCAGCCCGCCCAGTGACTACTGCCTGCTCTCCCTCTTCTGTCTCTTTATAACCTGACTCCCACCTCAGTCCTGTGCCCTTTCTACTTGGCACTTTCTCCTTTGGCACTGTCCTGTGCCCGCTCTTCAACGACTTAAATACAGAACACTTTGAACCAGCAATGCTGTGGGCCGAGGTGAAGTAAAGACCCTTCTCTAGCAGCAGCAGTGGTGCCCAGCAAAGCAGGGAACGTCTTGAAGTGGACCTCCTGACAGGCAGGCAGCTCCCCAGTGTCCAGGGGATCCCAGGGCCTTAGAGCAGGCCCTGCCTCTCCTGGTTCCTTTTAACCTTGCTTTCCCTTGGACCTTTCTCAGGCAGCCTGTGCTCTCAAGCCTTAAAATGACAAGTAATTGAAAATACAAAGACTATGAGATAAAAATTGTACGTGTACTAAAAACAGCAGTCAGTCACAATTAAGTGATTTTACTATTTTTGTTGTTGTTCCCAGGCAGAAGAAATCCTTAGGCGAGAACTGGAGAGAAAGGAAACACCAAGTTTATACTGCTTGCTTGGAGATGTCCTGCAAGACCACTCCTGCTACGACAAGGCCTGGGAGCTGTCACGACACCGAAGTGCCCGTGCCCAGCGTTCCAAAGCCCTTCTCCACCTTCGGAACAAGGAGTTTCGGGAATGTGTGGAGTGCTTTGAACGCTCAGTGAAGATCAATTCCATGCAGGTGAGACCTCAGAAAGCCTCCAGTTCTTTAATAAATACAGTAACATGTAGAAGGCACTATTGATCATTTAAGGAGAAAATGTCTAGATTTATACACGCACAAAAAGATCAGAACATTGAAAATATATTTTCTGTAGATATGTATGCAGGTGCACTTGCCTTTGGGCTTGTGGGAGGGCAAAGGACAGCTGCAGGCATCAGTTCTCAGGAGCTGCCGTCCTTGTGTCTCTCATTCCTCTGGAGCTCACTAAAAAGGCAGTGTGGACTGCCGTTGAGCCGGGGATCCTGCTGTCTGTGCTGTCTGTGCTGACTGCTGTTGAGCTGGGGATCCTGCTGTCTGTGTGGACTGCTGTTGAGCCGGGGATTCTGCTGTCTGTGTGGACTGCCGTTGAGCCGGGGATCCTGCTGTCTGTGTGGACTGCTGTTGAGCCGGGGATCCTGCTGTCTGTGCTGTCTGTGTGGACTGCTGTTGAGCCGGGGATCCTGCTGTCTGTGTGGACTGCTGTTGAGCCGGGGATCCTGCTGTCTGTGCTGTCTGTGTGGACTTCTGTTGAGCTGGGATCCTGCTGTCTCTGTTTTTCCAGTGCTGGGATTAGAAGGGTGTTTTTTTTTTTTGTTGTTGTTGTTGTTTTTCATGGGTTCTGGGACTCAAACTCAGGCCCTTGAGCTTGAACACTTTACTGATGGAGCCATTTTCCCGGCCCCACATGAACAACTTTGTAAGATTTGAAAAATTAATGCAAAAGGTATCTAGCTCCTTAACTTCCTGGTAAATCTGCAGGAGAGGTCCTGTCTCTAAGGGGAGATCCCCCTTATTGATACCCAATGATACTCAGCTGGTGAAGTGATTGTATGAGAGACCATCTTCTCTCTGTGTGTCAGACTTTGTATTTGCTCTCATTTCACTGGTCCTGGCACCTGCACATGCATACTGGTTTGAATAATTCATCTGGTGGAGACTTCCACCCTTTGTCTGTGTACACTGAAAACACCAATTTGTCTAGAATAGGGGAGGCCAAACTTTTGGCTCCTCAGAGTCACACGAGATGGAGAAGTACTTTCTTACGCCACACATTAAATCCACAAGCAATAATGAAAGCTTATGAGAACAAGTCTGTAGTTTGTGTGACATTTGCTATTACAGATAGGCAGCAAGTCTCTCACAGAGAGATCCTAGCTGTGCAGCACCTTCAGAGGGCCTTTTATGGTTATTGAGCAGGCCCTGTTTGTGACCACTAATAAAGAAAATGAACATATCTAAGTAACAAACTTGGTTGGCTTTTAGAAACTCATAAATGTGATATACAATTACAAAGGAACATAGAACTAGCGGGCTGTGTGACATTGTGTCCAACAACAGAATGTGTCCGTATCTGGTTAGGTGGAAGCAGTTGCAGTTCTTGGTCAGCTCTAAGTGCTCATCAGACAGCTTGGTTCTGATGGGACTCTCGGTGTGCTTTGGTGAGAACAGTTGCTCACATGGGCTGGAGAGGTGCTCAGCGGTTAGGAACACGGTGCTCTTGCCAAGAACTGGAGTTTGGTTCCTAGCAACCATTTGTAACTCCAGTTCCAGGGGACCCAATACCTTCCTCTGACCTCCTCAGGCACCAGCCATACACATGGTGCACTTACATACAGGCAAGCAAAACACTCACACTGAAATAAATAAATTTAAAACGGTTTGTAAAGTAGTTGCTCACAAATCTAGGTGTTGCCATAGATAACATGAATAATTCATGATGTTTAAAGGCTGGGAAAACACATGACCACATTTTTTTCTCTAAGATGAATGTTAGGTTGCAGCTTTATGTGTAAGTGTGCAGGTCACATAGATTCATGTCAACTGAAAATGGAGTCATGCGTATACCAAAATACTATTTTCATGGAAATCCCAAAATCTGTGTTTAAATTCTGTGTCAAATTGAGAAGCAAGGCTACATATTTTGTTCACAGGGCAATATTTAGCCAGGGTGTCAGGATGCATAAAATTGTCTGCCTTAATCTGAACTTGCCATATTTGCAGCTTGATACATTGGTTTTTACCTCAAAGAAACATGCTTAACTCATTTAAGTGACTGGTTAAATCCACAAAAAATGCTAAGTCTATAAGCTAGGTTTTTTTTGTCAAGTTCTGGTAACTTTTGTTTTGATAACTTTAAGCAACATGATGACAAGATGAAAATCATGAAACCTTTTTGATATTTGACCTTGACTTAGCCATTTTATTTCTGAAAAGTAGTGATGTTGCCTAGACCTTCCCCCCACTCCTTTGTTTTGTTAAAAAGAGCCTGGGCACTTTTAAGGAATTCCTGTAATTGATGATGATTTAATCTCTTGTCCCTTATGAAATTAATTTTTGCATTTATTTATTTGAGACAGGGTTTCTCTGTGTAACTCTGGCTGTCTTGGAACTCACTCTGTAGACTAGGCAGCCTTGAACTCAGAGATTAGCCTGCTTCTGCTTTCTGTATTCTGGAACTAATGGCATGCACTGCCACCACCCGGCAGATATTACCCATTTTTAATGCTTTTGACTATACACTTTCTTGACATACTGTGCACTGATGCTTCATTGAATATGAGTTTGGGGGCAGTAATTGTATCATCTAATATTAATTTTCTGAGACCTTGATTTTTGCCTACCATCTCCAGGACACCCCAAGTAATTAGCCAGATATGCTGACAGTGGACAAAGAGAAACACCGTACCACTACATTTTACTGCTTTGTGCCTTTTAATGGCACTAAAAGTCGTTTCCTCAGTGTCATCATCATTGATACAGTCGGCAAGTTGAGCCATATTTGTGGCTCGAGTGTTGTCAACCACCCAAAGAGGAAAGTGTATATGTACACTTAACTTTGAGTGATGTTGCAGTGCAGTTTGGTGAGTTACAAAGTTCACACCCAGGAAGCATATAATCCAGTTCCAAACACATTATTAAAAATCTCATAGTGTTGTAAGTAAGTGCATGATATTTGTGTCAGGCATATTTATAGCCATCCTAGAGTTCATACAGCTCATGGGCTGCTGGTGGGATAGTCCTGGTTTAAAACTGGCAATGGGTCTCCACAAACTTTCATTTTGTGAAACTGGGATTCTTAAGTCCATTGGCAAGTCCCCATTTCCCCTTCCTTTCAACCTCTGGCAGCCACCATTTGCTTCCCTTCTTATGAATTTAACTATTCTACATACTTCATAAGAGCAGAGCCATACAGTCTTTGTCTCTTTTTTCTTCTGTGTATGGGTGTTTGGCTTGCAAGTGTATAAGTACATCACATGTTGTAGTGCCCTCAGAGGCCAGAAGACAATATTGGATCCCCGAGAACTGGGATAACAGACATTTGTGAGCTAACCTGTGGGGACTGGGAACCTAATCCTAGTCATCTCCAGGAGCAGCCAGTGCTCTTAACTTCTGAGCTATCTTTCCACCCACAGTATTTGTCTTTGATGACTGGTTTATTTCACTTAGCGGAGTGTCCTCAGGGTTCATCTGTGCTACAGTAGATATGAGAACCCCTTCTGTTTGCCTGCTCTTTGGGTGGAGACTCAGATTGCTCTCACCTCTTGCCTATTATGGATAGTGCTAAAATGGTATGAAAATGAGTGTGCCAAAAAGATAGACCTGGTAGCCTTTTACACCGAAAACAAACAGAAAACAAAACAAAAACCAGATAATGCTTTTTAAAAATTAGCTTTTGAAGAATTAGGTTCATTATGGTATTTTCAAACAAAATTTAAGGTGTATGTGGGTGTGCGCGCGTGCTCGTGTGTATGCATGTGCGCGTGCCTATTGACAGGTTGAGCTAACTGCTTGCTTTCCCACTCTGAATACTGCATACAGTTAGTCTCCTCCAAACCTGGTGGCAGGTAGCATTCTGGAGAAGAATACGATACAGTCACATACAGTGAATCTGCTGAAGTTATCGGGTATTACTTGGCCCCAAAAATGCTTAGTATATAACTTTGGAGTTGGTTTGTGTTGCCAGCTGCTGTACCAACTCAGCTTTTCTAACTGTATGTGATTATGTAATTTCTGGAGGTAATTTTGGTTTTCATAATGGGGAAATGAGGGTATGTGCTATTTGTCTTCTGAAAGGGAGAGATACCAGAGTTGCTGGGAAAAAAGTACCCATAATGCACAGCATAGCTATGCTATCTATACTAATTTTTTCTGGCCTATCATGTCAGTAGCACTCTGGTTGAAAAACTGTACCCTAATTTAAATCACTCTTTCAGAGGTTGTAAAGTCCAACTTTAGCATTGTACTTTTAAAATTTTGCTTTTCTAGATAACTGCACTGAATCTGGCAGTCGTAGTAGTCTCTGCCAAGCATTTACCTCGCCATAGACTCCTTCTGAGCTGGGAAAAGGAATTCTCTATCTTAGCCTGCTTTAGCCTCAGTTGCTGAGTGCTAGGTACCACAAACCTATGAATGACTATTAAACCTATGAAGTGCAATCTCAGAGTCCCAGTCTTTTGCAACATGCCGACATGGTAATTTTCCTCCTGCCCTAGTGGCCATTCCTTCTCAGTCTCCTGAGGGCATAAGGCTTACTTAGTCCTTGGGTTTTGTCTCTGCAGCTACTGCCTTGACTGCAGATAATTCCATAGCTTTAACTATTGTCTGCAGCTGATAACTCCCTAAGTTTTCTTTTCCTTTTGACTTCTCTGGAGTCCAGACTCTTGCATCTAGTTGCATTCTCAGTCTCCACATTCATTACTTTAAATCTAACTTCTGGGCTACTCTTCTTAGTCCACCCACCCACCACCATCCCTTTTCTTCTTAATGTCAGCCCCACATAGCTCGGGAGTTATCCTTGATTTCCCACATCTAATCTATTAACAAAACCGTGATGTCTAATATGGATTGTCAACTTGACAGGGTCTAGACTCACCTAGGAGCCCAATCTCCAGGCACGTCTGTGAGAGATTATCTAAATTAGGTTAGGTTAGTTTATGTGGGAGGACTTACCCTGTGGGCAGCACTAGTCTATGAGTTGGAGTCCCGATTGACTAGAAAGCTGTCTGTAGGTGGAATTTTCCTGTCCCACAGCCGCTCTCAAATTACAACACAGAGGCTTGTATTAATTATAAATTCTTGGCCAATAGCTCAGGATTATTATTAACTAGCTCTAATACTTTGTTAACCCATATTCCTTATTTATTCACTGCTATGCAGTGGTAACTTTATTAGCATGGTATGTTCATTTCCTGCTCCCCCTGCGGTTGGCTGGTGACTCCTGATTTTGCCCTTCCTCATCCCATTATTCTCAGTTTGACTTTCCTGCCCAACTTTATCCTGTTCAGCTATTGACCAATCAGCTTGTTTGTTAAACCATTCATAGCTACACATATTTACACAATGTACAGAAAGATTGTTCATAGAAGCTGTCTAAGCCCTGACATTCCTCTCTCTGCTTCTGACCGTGGATACTATGTGACCAGCTGTCTTATGTTTCTGCTGCCGTCCTATGCTTGCCTGCCTTGACAGACAGCAACCTCGAACTGTGAGCCAAACCAGCCTTCTTTCCATAGGATGCTTTGGTCAGGTATTTTGTCATGACAATGAGAACAGTAACAATATACAGCCCTGGCAGATCTACCTTAAAAATGCAATGGATGTGGTAGCTCATGTCTTTAATCCCAACTCAGAAGCAGAGGCAGGCGGATCTCTGAGTTCGAGACCAGTGTAGTCAACAGAGTAAGTTTCAGGACAGGACAGTTACAGAGAGATTCTGTCTCAAAATACAAAACCAAAACCAAAAAGCATCTAAAAATTAGATTACATTTTATCACCTTTTACCATCCTGGTCCAGATTGCCATTGTCTTACCTGATTAATGATAGTTCTTCCTTTTCTGGTCTTTTTGTCCCTTTGTCCTTTCTTGCTTGTTCTCAGTGAACATCCAAAGCCTTTTTTGAACTGGAGCATATGTTCCCTGCATTTCATTAGCACAAGCCAGAGTCCTTTGTGCTAAGTTTGAATCCTGGTTAGTGGGAATCCGTCACCACTGTTAATTCAGTTTGAGTGGCTTACTACAACAGTGGCAGAGTCTGGACTGAGGCAACTCCAGATGAGGGGGGTGAAACCTTGAATGGTGGGCTTTCTCAGGTCTGAGTCTGGACTGAGGCAAGTCCAGGGGAGGGAGCTTGGGGTGGAGCCCCCACCCAAACATTCTAGACTCTTTGGGTATGGTCTTCTCTCTTCTTCCATCCTCTTTGCTCTCGGCATACACAGGTGCTCCCTGCCTCGGTGTCTTCATGCTTGCTTGTCTGCCTGGACTATTTGTCCAGTTAGCTCAGTATCTGTTGTCACATTTGTTAAGTCATTGCTCCGATGTCACTTTTCAGAAACCCTTCCTTTGCTCTTGCCCCTTAACCCACCTGGTCACCTCAGGCTTCTCGCTTCCCGCTTCACATCTCTCCACCCCACTTGCTGTAGCTATTGTGCACGGCTTACTTAACAAAATGTTCTTCAAGAAGAATGAGAGTGATGTGAGGTGTGAGTTCTCCCCTCTGCTCACTTCAGTGTTCCTGGTCCTGTCCCTGTGCCTCCCACACAGGAGGTCCTCAGCGAATGTTTGTTGAGTGGGTGAAGAGATAGCACCTTTTCACTGCTCCCTCAGGTAAGTGTTGGATTTGCATGGCAAGAATTAGTTGTAGATGGACAAATAGTTCCAGTTTATACCCTCGGGCGCAGTCTGGTCAGACACACACTGAACTAATTAACCATCTAGCAACCAAGGAAATACTGGGGGAGTTATTTGTAAGGCACAAACTTACAAAAAGGCCAAAAAGAACATATTCAAGACTAAAAGTTTTGTCAGATATGCAAGAGGACTGTGAATTCTGGGCCACCTTGGGCTGCAGAGTGAGAAAGTATCTCAAAATGCTACCACCACTACTACTGTTCACAATGCAGAAGTTACTTACTGGGAAATACATAAATCAAATTGCATCTTATTCTGTGGAATTTGTGTCCTCTAAAATGAGTAGTTTCATCTTCCTGTTTGTTTAACTTATATGAATTTATATCAGCATTTAGAAATGTTAGATATTTCCCATGACAGATTGAATTTCCAGTACTCTTTATCCAGAATGCATTTAATAGATCAAAAACCAAACTATTACAAGAAATTAATCAATGACTTTTCACTAAAAGTGCTATTACATTACGTGTGTGACCTCATTTCTCATATCAACATGGAAAAACTATACACATACATAAGAAATTACACGTACATCCAAGAAAAATAATCTATTAAAACTAATTTTGCTAATTTTTATTTGTTCTACATAAAAAGTGAAGTGTTAAGAAATGACCAAAAACTTTACCCCTCACAACTAAAAGCTGCATTTGGATATAGCCTTTTTTAAAAAAAAAAAATTTATTTTTCTGTTTTAGGTTCTGAGTATGTGTGTCTGAGCACAGATTTGTGCACATGAGTGCAGGTGCTGCTGGAGGCCAGAAGGGGGTGCTGATCTGCTGGAGCTACAGGCAGTTATAAACTTGTCTGTTTCTCTCCCTCACTTACTTCCCTTAGCTCCCTGAGCACAAAATAGAATTTAAATATTGAAAATTTTAATGGAAGAATTAAAACTATTGTAATTCTTTTTTTCTTTTTTCTTTCTTCCTTTTTTTTTTTGGTTTTTCGAGACAGGGTTTCTCTGTAGTTCTGGGGCCTGTCCTAGAACTAGGTCTTGTAGACCAGGCTGGCCATGAATTCACAGAGATCTGCCTGCCTCTCACATACAAGAGACTATAATGTTTTTGCCTTTTGAATTTAGTTTTTTTAATATACTGATCTATAAAATCCCCTTAAATGATAAAACTAAAAGTTGGCCAATAGTTAATAGATAGGCTTTTAAAAATCATTTATTTTACATTGTTTTAGTATTCCTGATCTTTTGAAAGGTTATTGTTTGGATAGAACATTGTGTGGTTGCTTGACAGAATAGTCCTGAGTGCCTGCCATGTGCCAGATGCAAATGTGGCATGCAATTGGCTGTGCCAACCCATGAGCAGAGAGCAAAGAGTTTGTGCTGGAAAATGGTAAAGGGAGTATCATTTTGTGAGCCATTTACGGGCCTGCTTTAGGGTTATCTGACTTTATGGATAGGGGACTCTGTTGGGATTTTGTGTAAGTGACCAATATGCACAAATGGTATTGTCAAAAATTTATATGCAAAATGAATGTCGCAGGTAAGTATCAGTGACTTTAGCAGTAAGTATGAGGAGGAATAGGTTGAAGTTTGTTACAAAGGAAAATGTTCTGAGTTTACTCTTGGTTTGGCAGGGTGGAGGGAAAACATGAAATCAGTGTGGATTCCAGGTGTGTGTGTGTGTGTGTGTGTGTGTGTGTGTGTGTGTGCGCTAGTTACTGGGGATTGAACCCAGGTGCTGGCATGTGCTAAGTATACATTATACCACTGAGCTACATCTCCAGACCCAGATACCTCTAAAATTAGCTATAGGAAGCTGAGAAAGAAAAAAATATCTTTTTGCAGAAAGGTGATGTAGTTTTGGATATGAGGTGATTTAAGAAAAGATAACTGATAGTCCCTTAGAGCTAAGGCCTCAGTGAAGGCTGCTGTGAGCCAGAGTGGAGCATGCAGGTGATGTTCTTTGGATGTGAGTTGAAACCACAATAGGGAACAAATCCCTTAGAAAACATTGTACCAGCTGAGGCTATTGGTCAGGGTCTTCTACTCTGGATACTACTGGAATACAAACCAAACAGAGAACACTGGGGTTAACACAGCAGACTTGGCCAGAGGGGAAAGAGCCAAGGGAGAGCGATCATAGAAGTTAAAGGAAGAACAACCATCAGGAAGTGTCAAAGGCCACAAAATTCATAGAAGGCCCAGAAGAGGTCCCTGACTTTGAAGCCCACTGGTGACCTTCAGAAGCTGGCTTTGGAGACTAAAGGGAGAGTTGTAGGTGAGACAGCAGATTAGCATCAGTAAACTGCCTGTTAAAAAGGACTTCAAGGAGATGGGGTCAAATGTAGTGTTGATTAGCATCAGTAAACTGCCTATCTATGGGGACATGGAGGAGATGGGGTCAAATGTAGTGTTGATTAGCATCAGTAAACTGCCTATCTATGGGGACATGGAGGAGATGAGGCCAGTAGTGCTGAACAAATGGCAGAAGGCTTAAGTAAAGTTTCTGAGATACTAGAGGTCTTGAGTTGGTTGCAGACAGAAATGAAGCACTCTGGTGGCCAGAGGTGGAGGGAAGCCAGTGGTGAGGCTGAGTGGCAGAGAGGCTAGCCACTAGGAGACAGTGGAATGACAAGAGATGACATATTAGCTGGAAAACAAGGAATAACATTTTCTTGAGACTAGGGGAATGTAGTTTCTGTCTGTTAAGCACTGATGACCTAAGCTAGTATGTATATGTGGATTCCTTTGAGACCACTTAGAGGTACTGAGAAATGCAAAAGATTATTTTAAGGTGCAGATTTGCACCCCTTTGGTTTATGTGTGTTAAATGGAGGGAGAAGAGGTGTGTATGGGTCACATGTAACCATCAGTAGACTAAATGGGCAATGTGCTTTTGCTGCCTAGAGGTAAATGAGACTGATGGTCAGAAAAGGTCAGAAAAGGCCTGATGGAGAAGAAGTATTGATGTGGGCCTAAAGAGCATGTTAGATTTGGACAGACATGAAAACTCGGAACATGTATTCTGGGAACGAGAGCCTGTGTTTGCAAACATGGTCATTTAGAAAAACAAAGATTCTTGGTAACTGTAGAGTTTGACTAGTATTGCATGTGACCAGGTTCCAGGTACTGTTGTGTAAGCCCTCTGTGAGTATCCTTAGCCAGCAGCACAATCACCAAGGTCCTTCTGTTTTCACCCCCTTTATAGATGAAGAAATAGAAGTGTTAGTCATTTGAACCAGCTCCTGGAATTCTTGAGGCCCGGAGCTGATGTTGTGCCTGTCCATCAGTCCAGCTCCAGAGCTCTTCTTCTCTGAGGAGTTGATGGAAGAGATAATGCTATGTTGGCCAAGGCCAAGTCCTAGAGAGCCCTGAATACCTTAAGTGGCCAGCTTACAAGTTTTTCCCCTTTAATGAAGACTCATTGAGCCTCATTAGAAGCAGAATAAAGTTGTAAGATTGCTTTTCAGGAACTGTGCCGCACTTGATAACCTGGTTAGTTTCCACAGGCCTCGGTAGACCGGTGTCTGTGATTTCATCATACCAGGGCCTGTTCTTGTCCTTCATGTATAGGGGCAAATGTTTGTTATTTTAGAGGTTTTGTTTTGTTTTGAGACAGGTTCTTGCTACATAGCCTAGTTTGGCTTTGAACTTGTCTTTTTTTTCCCTCTCAGCCTCCCTAATACTGGGTTTATGAACATGTGTCACTATGGCTGCCTCTTTAGTTTTTGAAAGCATCTTTATTTGAAATGTAATCTGATAGTTTCTGTTGTAAGGTTGTATTGGTTGTGGTAGAAGATTCAAGGAGATTGGTGCTCACATTCCAGTGGGCAGACAGGATGGTGGACATGTGTGGATAATATGTACAGAAAAAGAAAAGATTCTTTCCCTTTTTTTTCTTCCTTTCTCTTATTGGCAAGCAATAAAAAACAAATCTCCTAAGATCTAACATGTTAAACTGCCAAGAGATACGAACCCTTTGGTAACAGCTGGGCTATAACTGAGACTAAGAACAGTGAGGAGGATAAAACTTTGCTGCCTGAGAACTGCTTCTGAGTCCTAAGAACTCCAAGGAGCATGATCAGGCCAGTCTATTCTATGCTTTCATACATCATTCCACACAGTCAGCATATGTGTAAGGCTAGCACAATTCTGGTCCACAATCAGCTCTCTGTAGTAAACGTGGGACTTTCCTGCCTATTGTACTGCGTGAGTAATGGTAGCAAATTACTGTTGCCCCAGTATCTGTAGCCCCACAGGAAGATAAACCTACTAGGAAAGTCTCAGGTGCATATGACTCAAACATACTGTTAAGTATTTTGGAAAGAATACGTAAATAACAACAGCTGTAACAGAGCCAAACAGCAAGAGAAACAGCGTTAAACAACCAATAGCCTGCAGTGGAAGAAAACCGAGGAAACTGCCCCTTTCGGGAGACGGTGTCGCCGACAGGTGAGAGCTGTGCACCTTCAGTGGGGAGAATCTAAGACGGCGGCGCACATATTTAGGAGCATGAGACGTCTCTTGGGAAAAGCCGCTATCAAACAGTGGTGATCTTGGATTTGACCCAGGACACTTCCTGTTTGATGACCTACATTGACAGCCGGTTTGCATTTGTGCCATGGGACTGAGCTAGAGAAGTAGAAGGCAGAGAATGGAGAATGGGGTGTACTTTTAGGGCTAGATTGTGTTAACCTTTAGCACACGCGACGCAGCTGGTCCCAAAGGGATTTAGAAAAGTGAAGGCCTTGATTATTGAAACTGCCTTCTCTCTAGGTCATGTTTTTCTCTTGGCTTCTTTTGAGTTGATGTCTAAGGCCTCTAACTGAATGAATTCCTCTTGTAGCTCTTCAAACCCACGGATTTTGAATGCTCTTCTTATGGCCTGTGTATTTATCCCACCACCAGATGGCACCAGTGGACCTCTGAACCCTTTCACTTCTGGGGAGTCCCAGATCTTTGGAATTTTAGCCTGTTAAACCCCCCACCTCCTTTAACACCCAGGGGCGAGATGCAGAGGTTTGGTATTACAACTGAAGGCACAGAGGTGCTCAGAAGCCCTCAATCAGCCATCTTCTCATGTCTGTTGTACCTGTGTGGCTCTGGGCAGGAAAATCTAGCAGATCCTGTTCATGTTTTTTTAAAAAAAATGTTTAAAACACTTAAACAATCGTTTAAATACAGGCGTCATTTCATCCAAAATAAACAGTGTCTGCTTTTGTGTTTCTCTATTGGCTCCCTCACACTGGACTCTGGCTCCCACAGGTCATGGCCAGCAGTAGCCATGGCTCCTGACTTACCCCAGATGTGTGAGCTCTACAGCAATCTCAACAGAGCCTCTCTGACAAGCGGTTGTTTCTTTCCATTCTTGGCCAGACCCTTTCAGCTCTCCCCTCTATTGAATACACACATCCACCGATGCTGCCTCTCTGCCTGTCTGTACAGCCCTGTCAAGACAATCTGTGGGAAAGGAGCCATGCTATGTGTGTTCTGGGGGTCAGTAAACAAACAGATGGATAAATCTCTTGGGTGTTCCAGTACATGCTATCTGCACTATTTTTCCCCCCTTGTTTCTTTACTGGTGACAGGTGGGTCATTTGTGGGTAAGATGGTGTATTAGGAGGCAGTATGGCTAAGTGGAAAGGATGTGGACTTTGAAGTAACACTAATGTGGTTGCATAGCTCCTGCTCATTTAGCGTTTCCTTATTGGATGACATTTCCTAGCAGAGTTTTTGTGAGGAAGACATGAAGGTATAAATGGAAAGCTCATAGTGTCAGTGCCTGTCATATTTAATAGGTGCTCATTAAGTGAAAATTATTTTGACTAGAGAGAGGGAACAGGAGTGGTTCTAGTATGTGAAAGGCTGGTTTGAATGTGGCTAGGCAAAGATAATACATACTGTGGTTACCAGAAATTTGGGGGTTACTGCCAGTGTCACCTTAAGGTACTGGGGACACTGGGGTCCTCTTTTGATATTCTTAGGCCCGCTAGTAAAATAATTTAAGAATAGACTTAAATGGAAAATTGAGCACAGTGTTATTAGCATTCAAAAGAAAACTTCCAGAGCGGGCAAGCTGTAAATCTTAGCAGCTGCCTGGGGGAGAGAAGGAAAAAATTTGTCCTTTGAGTTAAGCTGGCATGGAGATGACACACACAAGACACACGGTGACAGGCAGCCACGTGGTAAGGGGGAGGTGGTGTTTAGAGAAAGAATAAGGAAGCCTAAAGCTCTAGAGAAAGCATATTTAGGGTCTGACCAGCACCCTAAAGAGTCAAGAGAGAAAAAGGGAAAGCTGCACCTTTCTTCTTAGAAAGGTGGGCACCCCTGCAGATCCTCCTGGGGCTCTGGACCAGGCCAGGAGGCAGGAAAGGGATTTCGTGACTCTCAAAGGGCTCATTACTCTGCCAGTTTCCTTAGCATGGTTAAGGTGAGCTCACCTTCCTTGGGGTGACCCTGCCTACCTGAGCGATGGTCCCTTAGCCAGGCCTGGGAGGAGACAATGGCACATCAACTGCTAGAGGCAAGGCTGCAAGTCCTGGGTACACATCAGATTTAAGAGACTCAGTGGGGGAACGATGGATTTAAAGCATCTCAAGCATTTTATATATTTAATAACAATCTCATTGTTAATTTAATCATATATACACAAAATGAGATTGAAGCAATCTTTTTTGTGTATATAGGATTAAATATTATTAAAATAAACTTTTGTAAAATGTAGCCACCAGGATATGTAATGAAGCTACTCTCCTACCCATCCAACAGCTCTAGGCTAAATAATAGTGATCTCAGAGCTTAAAGAATTCAACTGTGCTTTGGGGACTTCTGTGAAACTTTCTGAGGTCTCTTGATTTATTGCATATATATTGGATTGGTTTGTGTGTTTGCACATGCATGTGTGACTAACACTGCATGCGTGTGCGGGTCAGTAGAAGTCTGTCCCTTCATCTTGTTGAGGTATAGTCTCTTGTCACTGTTCCTTTGACCATGTCAGGCTAGCTAGCTTGCAGGCTTGTGGGGCACGTGCTATGACTTGCTGAGCCCTCTCACGGGCCCCACCAGTCATTATTGATAGTGCAAATTTAAATAATAATTTCAAAGTAAGTAAAAGAAATGCCAAGGATTGTCCATAGTTCTACAAATTCTAAAGCCCTCGGTTGAGAAATAAAAAGTCAAAATGGTGCAGCAGGTCAACCACAAACAGTGGGGAGACCCTGTAGTTTAAAAATGAGACCTTCACAGGATGCCTAAAGGTCTCTTCCTCCCCCATGGTGATGATAGATGCAAGCTAGCAGTTAACTGACTGTGGGACTTTCACTCCATGCAAATTATTCAAACAACTTCAAAAAATAACCAAAGGTAAAGGACACAAGAATCACATTAATACTTTATAGTAGATGAAGTCATCTGTCTAAATTTTCATTAAAAAATTTAAGATACTGAGCATAAGGCATTAACTGGTCTTTAAAACTTAAAAGTAAATAATAACCCTCATCAGACCAGTGTGGGTTAGAGCTATATCATAAGTGCTGTTATTTGCAGTATTTCTTAATCTTTTCTGGTGGATTGAAAAATAAGGCTTTTCATTTGTATCTTGATTTTATATACACTCTTTTTTATATCAACATGTGGGGAAGAGAATTTGGTATTTTTGGCAGCTGAGGCCCAGACATTTTGAGACGCTTGAAGGCAGTTCGCAATGTTACTAACTTAGTCCTAGAGTGCAATAAGATAGTCCTCATTCCAAGCGATTAGGGTTCATTGCCTCTAGCCTGCTGTCTGGGAAGGGACCCTTGCATTATAAGTACCACTTTGTACAGAACAAAACTGTTGCTGGTAAAATCCATGAGGAATTGGGTTGTGGTAATGTGTGCCTGTAACCCTGGCACCTGAGACGCTGGGGCAAGAGGATCCATGAGTTTGATACTAATTTGGGCTGCAGAGTAGGCCCTGTGTAATTAACCAGAACCAAAGCCAAGCAAACAAATAAAAGCCCAGATATGTCTTTGTTTCAGAGATGTTAAAAACGAGGCTGTACCTGAGAACTGGTGAAACACAGCACGAAGATTTCAAAACTTTGAACTTGTTTGGGAGGCAGGGGCTTGTTTTACTGCTGTCGCATAGGTTAGTGTTGGACTTGGGTCCTTTTAGTTCAGGGAGTGTGTTTTGGTGCCTTGAATGGTTCTTTTCATTCTGTCTATAAAAAACCAGGTGAAAACCAAGTAGTAAAGCTGTCTCACCTTGAAGTCCCGTGGTTCAGGGCAGCAAGCTGGTTTCCAACAAGTCTCTTTGCTCTTCCTCCCACCAGATACACTCCCCTCTCTCTGTAGCCTTCACCTAGCCTCTACCAAGATCTGTTCTGCAGAAAGGCCTTGCTAGTTATTTATAGACTCTGTGCATTCAGAGTGAAGTGTTAAATTGCCTGGGAAGCTTTCTCTCTAACTATCAGCTAAAAACCTTTATCTGTTTAAAGAGGCCTCTACCCTTCTTATGGACCAGGTTTTTGTGGGACTGGTTAGGGAAGGGGGACTTGGAGGTAGCTCCTCCTCTGCACACAGGAAAGGCGGGGCCTGATGCCGAGGATGTCATTTCCTTTCCCACTGCTCTCCTTGCTTTGTGTTCAGTCTGTAGGAAAGTAGGCGCCCATCCACCACTGGCTTTGTGACTGAGAGGAAAACAAACTCAACTCATAATCGGTGCATTTCTGACTAATGCCATTGAATTTTTACCAGCTACAGCTCCTTCTGACAGGTTCTATTGAATTTTAGGGATACCCTGCACTGAACAGAATACTTTTGTAATTACCTGTTTTCCAAATCTCAGCTAGATTCTAACCCCATCTCTTCCAAGGTTTTTTTTTGCAGATGTGCCTACACAGAAACCTGCCAGGGAGGTTATCTGAGGGAATGGAGGATGAGAGCAGAACTCTGTCCTTGTGTTTGTGGTTCATTGATCAGTTGCGAATAATATTAATATTGCACATGCTTTCGTTGTTATATTAGCTTTGAAAATTCATGGTAAATTTTGTCTCTATTGGGTTTCCTACATTGGAACTCAACACAAGGCAATTAAAATGTAGTTCTGAATTCTATACAGAAGTGTGTTCTTTGATAGTATCTTAAATATGTTCAAATTGTATACTCAAAATATGTTTATGTGTCTGATTAACTTTGACTTTTGGTCTTTGCAGCTTGGGGTCTGGTTTTCTCTAGGCTGTGCCTACTTGGCCTTGGAAGATTACATGGGCTCAGCAAAGGCATTTCAGCGGTGTGTGACCCTAGAGCCTGATGTAAGTTTGTTTGGCCTTCTTCCTTGTTTCAGCACCTTTGTGTTCTTTTCCGTTATCTGAATATGCTGCAGAGCTTGGAATAGCAGCTGCTTTTGTGGTAGAAGTATATATTTGATGGAAGGGCACACTCAAGGGATATGGTTTATTAGTCAAAATACTTTCTGGGGAATCATATCATAGTTAAAACTTGATCGGCCTGACTAGTGTCCTGTGTCTTTTATCATTTATGAACATGCTTCCTATGTTAATTGCATCACTAGAAGGCAATTGTTTTGATGTGGCGTCTGTCCCTTTCAACAACTTTGTGGCAATGATAGCTCACATATGGTGTTGCTATTTAAAATAATAATTAAGAATTTTAATTTTTTTCAGTATATTTAGAGTTACAAAGTTAGTACATTTTTAAAGCTCCTTTCACCAAAGGAAGCCTGGCTCACTCACTCCCCATTCCTCCCCCCTCACCTTCTTCTCTTCTCCAGCACTAGACAGCCACTGTCTCTATAGATTTTCAGTTCCCGGTGTTTCAGAGAAGCGGACTTAGAGGTTGGCTTCTTCCACTTACCTCAGTGTTTTATAGCCGTCCATGTTGTATTCTGCATCAGTGCTCCATTAACTTTTTACTGACAGGTAATGTTCCGTTGTTTGGGCAGAGCACATCTATCCACTTATCAGTCGATGGCATTTGGATCTTTTTAGCTTTGATGCACTTGTGAGTCCTTCTGCTGTTAGCATTTGTTTACCAGTTTCTGGTGGGCTCGTGCTTTCCTAGAGTATAAAAGTGGGAGAGCTGCTGCATCTGATAGACCTTTCCAGGTGGCCTTTTTATATTCCAAGTTTCTCAACATCCTTGCCAACACTTGCTACTTTCTCTTTGTTGTAGCTGTCCTAGCTCATGACTTCAATTTGTGTTTCTTTGATGGCTGGCTAATTATGTTAAATATCCTTGCATTTGCTTATTGATTGATTGATTGTCTTCTATGGGGAAATGTTTATTCACATCCTTTGTCCACTTAAAAATTTGTTTTTGATTGTTGAGATGTAAGAATTCTTTATGTATTCTAGTTATAAGGCCCTTATGAATTGTAGGTAACACCATCCTATTCTTTGTGTTTTTACTTTTTAAAAAAGATTTATTTATTTTATGTATGCAAATACTTTGCCTGTATGTATGTATGTGTGCCATGTGTATACCTGGTGCTTGCATGTAGAAGAGGTCAGAAGAGGACTGGAGTTACAGATGGTGTGAGCCACTGTGTGGGTGCTAGGAATCAAACCTAAGTCCTCTACAAGAACAATAAGTGCTCTTAACTGTAGGGCTGTCCCTCCAGCCCCTTTCACTTTCTTAATGGTGCCCTTTAAAGCAAAAAATTAGAAATATTTTAAATTTTTAATTTTATGTGTATGGGTGTTTTGCCTGCACATATGTCTGGGCATCACATGCAAGCCTACTGCCCAGGGAGGCCAGAGCAGGGTCTCAGATTCCCCTGCTTCCACCAGGAATGGAACTGAGGTTGTCAGGCATGACGTCAAGTGCCTTTACCTGCTGAGGTTCTCTCCGGCCCTTATTTTTATTGTTGTTTATTATTGTGTGTGTATGAGTGTGGTGCATGTGTGGCATGTGTGAAGATCAGAGGACAACTCTCTGGGGTTGCTTCTCAGTTTCCATGAGTTCTGGGGATCTAATTCAGAACCTCAGGCATATATGCAGCAAGCACTTTTACCCACAGAGCCATCTTGTTGGCTCAAAAAAAAAAAAAAACCAAACAACGTTTTGTGTTTGTTTAGTCTGGAGTTTTGGAGACCAGTTCTTGTTATTGTGTGTCCTAACCTGGATCTCACTGTGCAGCTCAGGCTGGCTGACCTTGAATTCAAGATCCTGTCTTGTCCAATGGTGACATCTAACTCATCTATTCTTTTCCCGTTGTTTCTAGTTCATTGCCAGAGCAAGGCCCTGATGACTAAAACCCCTCACCCTTTATTTTTTTTTCTTTCATTATTGGAGATTGAATTCAGAGTTTCATACATGTTAGGCAAGTGCTCTACCACTGAGCTACATTTCCAGCACTTTTCTTACCTTTTTCTTCTAAGAGCTTGTGTAGTTTCAGCTCTAGACTATTTTAAGAAGTTTTGTGTATGGAGTAAGGAAGGGTTCCAATTTCTTTCTTTTACATGTGGATGCCCAGTAATACCAGTCACTTGTTTAAAAGACTGTTTTGCCCCCATGGAATATTCTTGTCATTCTGGTCAAAAATCAGTTGACCATAAATATGGGTTCAATTAAAGACTGCCAGTTAGATTTCATCAGCTATCGCGACAGCATGCTAGCCCACTCACAGAGGCTTCAAGGTGAGGTTTAAGAATGGTGAGTGTGAGCACTCAAACTTGGTTCTTTGTCATGATTGTTTTGGCTATTCAGGGTTCCTTAATTTTTCATGTCAGATTTTAACATCAACTTCTGCAGACACTAAATAAACGAATAAATAAAAAGTATGCACGGTATCTGAGGTGCTGATATGGGTTTCATTTGATCGGCACTGCAGTATTATCACCGCTGGTGTGGAAAACCTAAAACCTGCTTTCTTTCCTCCTTTTTCTAAGATTGACTACCAACCAACTTCCCTGCCTCCCTGTCTTCCTCCCTCCCTTCTTCCTTCCCTCCCTCCTTCCCTGTGTGTTGGGGGAGAATGTTCAGGGTATGCATGCATTTGGAGGCCAGAGGACAGCCTGTGGAGTTGATTTTCTTCTACCTTGTAGGTCCCAATGATCAAACTCAAATTTTTAGGCCTGGCATCGAGCACCTTGACCCACTGAAGCATCCTGCTAGCCCCCTGCTTCCTATTCTTTCTCTTTCTTTTCTACCTTCTTTTTCTTCTCCCATCTCTCAAACACGTGATCAAATACTCTATGACAGAAGCATGTTATTAACCACAATCTTATTGCATTCTTTAGAGTATTGCTGTCAATTTTCCTCAACAACCTTTCGTGGAAATTATGAACACAATTAAAACTTACGATGGCACATCATGTTTCAGATGTTTGATGCCGTCTACCATGGCCTCTGCTCTCCAGCTTTCTCATTCATTGCATTTGGTCTTTTCAGTGTACACATAACCTACTATAGTTTGGTTGATCATCCTTTCTCTCACTCTCTCTGTGTGTGGGGGCATTACATATATGAATGTGTATGTACCTATGTGTGAATATGTAGAGCTCATAAATTGGCATCAGGTGTTTCTTTCATTTTCACTTACTTTTTTGAGGCAGGGTCTCTCACTGAGCCTGGAGCTCACTGACTGACGAGGCTGGCTGGCCACCAGCTCTAGAGACGCCCTATTTCTGTCTCAGTGCAGAGTGGCAGACACAAATCACCACCCTGGACTTTCCACAAGCATCTGGGCTTCTGAACTCAGGCCCTCTTGCATGTGCAATGAACACTTGCCCATGACCCCATCTTTGTACCCCTGCAGTTAACCGTTTATAAATGTCTAAATTGCTGAGTAACTTGGATCTAATGAAAACAAGGAAGATTATATTGATAATAGGCATTTGTTTAATGAACTCCTGATTTTCTGAGTTCATCTTTCATCCCAAATGCATAGCAAATTGTGGACTTGAGATAGTAACCAAATATCATCTGCCTTCTTTTCTTTTTCGTCCTTTACATGTAATATAACTTCAAGACTGCATGCAACTCTCAAATGAACAGTGTGGACAGGCTTGAAAAGTAGGATACAAAACGCCGTTGCCCCCAGAGCCTACCTCTTATTTTCTTTCCTGTCACTATGAGCTTCCTCCTCTGTTCCTCAGTAGCTGTGCTAAAGTTTTTCTCTGTATGTTATTCCATACCTTTGGTTTAGTTAACTTGTACATTAGAAGCTCATTTGTTCATATTTCTTTCTCTTGGGATGCATTTCAGAATTTGTGTGCTGTTAGTTGTAATAGTTGTCTTTTTAATGCTTTGTGGCATCGATAGTGAGTGCAGACCTCATCCTGTTGAAGGATCTTTGCGTCGTTTGTGCTGCAGTAGAGTGATAACCCTGCTATGAGCATTTTATAAAAATCTTTGTGTGGACATAGTTTGTAATTTCTTTAAGATGCAAGCCTGAATTAAGATTGTTTGATCCTGATATAAATACTGCTAGGTTTAAATTTTATTTTGTAGTATATCAGCAGAACATAGAGAAATAATTGTTTTTGTATATTAATTTAAATTTTTTATCCTTTGGACACATTTTCCCTCTATGTATAATGTGTCTTTATTATATCTGCCTCTACAATTGACCCCCCCCCTTATTTTTTTTGAGACAGGGTTTCTCTGTGTAGCCTTTACTGTCCTAGAACGAACTCTCTCTATAGACCAGGCTGTCCTTGAACTTGCAGAGCTCCGTCAGCCTCTGTCTCCCAAGTGCTAGAGTTAAAGATGTGTACTTCCACCACCTGTCTTGACCTTTTTTAAAGGCAGTATTGGTATGATTTTTTCCTTTGTGTGTGTTTTTCTTGGGGACTTTAACATTTTTTTGGGTGGTATGGGCTTAAGTAAGTTTCATCAAATTTGGGGATCTTTAGCTTTTGTTTTTTCTACTGTTTATATTTCTGGCTTGTGGTGATAGGAATTGAATGTGGGCCTCATTCATGCTACACACACTCTGAGTTGCCTAACCCCTCTCTCTTCTTTCTGGCTCCCTAATTGTGAGTGTTTTATATACTTACAGTGTCTGACACGGTTTCCCCTTCATACTTTCCATCCTCTGCCATGGGTAGGAGATGTCCTGCCTCTGTGATTCCCAGCAGGCCACACAGAGCACCCCTTGGACCAATTGGACAAAAGACAGTGCGACTGAAGCATTTTCCTTCGGTCCTTTCAGCAGTAGTCATGCGCTCAGTCCCCACCGTCCTCTCACTGTGTGCATGTCTCCTAAGTCTGTGAGTGTGCTGTGATAACCATCATCAAGTCCTTTCACGCTTGTGCCGGCAACTCTTGCCTATTTTGTTCTATTTTCATTTTTATCTATCTTTGGTTATGGGTGAAATTCTTTCATCTCTTTGCAACTTTACCAATTTATTTGGTCCTCCCCCTTCTTTCCCTCCCTCCCTCCCTCCC